>JAQGBX010000400.1:0-37268 GCA_034698745.1 Megaphyllum sjaelandicum | reverse complement strand
ATACATAAATAGTCGCTATAGTTATTTTCAGTATTTTATTATCGAGAGCTCATTTCCACTGATCGCTGCTGTTATCGTAAAAATAACCGAAGATAACTGTCATAAATGAAATGATTGCTCGAAAATAAAAAGACTTGAATGTTAGTTGTAGTCTCAGTAGATTGTCTGCACTGGTCTGCACTTGACAAATTCGAAGCATTAAAATGAATTAGAAGTTGTAACTACAGTAAATGTTTATCAGAGGCTTTATCATTTTATATCAAACTAGCGGAAAAACCCGGCCATGCCCGGGTAAAATTTGTTGTTTGATTTTCTAACTCCTTTTATGGCCCGGGGCAAATTAAAAAAAAGATTTATGGCCTTGGAATCCCCCACGGAGTTTACGCTCCTGGGGGGTGTTCCATGAGTGGCCAATTAAATGGATGCCAACCTCAAACCCACCCAGACTGCCAGCCAAACATGGCGTCATTTTCTATTTTGTATAAGTACATATCAATCAAATAAGGTTTCGTGATGACTAATCAATTCAGTTGTTATGCAATTATAAGGTTCATTTCATTGGTTATCGATCTTTATAGTATGTGGAAATCTTTTTTTATGAAAAATTGTTGCCAAATTTCTATATTTAGGGTTTCGCATGTGGTTTTGACAAGTTACGATTGTCAGTTTGATTGCGTTAGTTTGAGCATCCATGGTTTGATTGGCCTACGTCTTATCAGATGAAGTCGTGTTTAGCCAAGGTAATTAAATATTGATTGGCTCCGTTTTTCTTTCGGCTTTATTGAATTTTTGAAAGGATTGTTTATTAATACATAATGTATTCAATAATTCAAAGTAGAGAAGTTGGATTAATTTAGAACTGTACGTCATCGTTGTGGTGACCTTGCACCTCCACTTGTTCATGATTTGTTTAATGAACCCTTCGCAGTTTTCATATACTCTTTGTTGTTACATACATGTACACGCAATTTTCAATTAACATTGTTTTCCAAGTTTTAAAAAAATGTACAGTGTACTGAGACTTAGCGCGTGAATAACATATGTGTTAGTAGGTAATTTGTAAACATTGTATTTTGTACGATTATCACGCTCGATTCCTGAATAAGTTTTTTTTTTCTTTTTTTAAGATGGCATGATACATGTATCTCGATAAAAGCGTTTTCGGCATTGCGTTCTAATCAACGCATCTTAAACTAATTAACATTTCAATTACTAAAAATGCCTTATAAATTGCAATGCAATAATCTATTCTGTCCGGACATTTAAAAGAATTGTTTTAATATATTTCAATTTTAAAATAAAATGCAGTGTTCTAATCCATTGCAGTTATAAAATTCCTTTCTTTTAAAGTTTGGATGTTACATTTCAATGAAAACCGCTATATTTGATTACGCTTAATCCGATCAGCCATTTTATTCGATCAAGACCTTCCGAACAAATTCTTTCCTATACTGCCTTAATTTAAAAAAAACCGCTTAATTGAATAATCTAATAGCTTAATTCGATCAAATTTCCACATATGTCTACATAAGGGAACGCATTCGTTGGTACTTATAATTTAAAAAATTAAATTATTGACCACAAGCGCCAACTACCGGGCAAACAATTGGTAATGTATGTCAAATGAGGTGTACCATGTATTTTTCAAAAAGCAGATCAAATTATTTTGATAAGGTCGATGGTTTACATTCATCGCTAATTTCGATCAAAATCGCTGGAACCAGCGTGATCGAATTAAGCATCTTTCATTGAACTGCATGCTGAATTAATTTACCATGTTGTTTGCATAATGTAGCCTATTATGACTGACTTTATGTACCGTTTGTAATGCTACGAATCAGCAAATTGTTCGTTAAATCTACATTTGTTATAATTTACGCTCTCTCCACGTTTGATTAGCTGCAGAATCTTGTTGCTAACAGTTTTTTGTGCATTGCTCAAGTAGCCTATCTAATGTAGAAACAAGTCTCTATGTGATCTTTCCAATTTATCGATTACTGCGTACATTGTCCTGAGGCTAACTTTAAATTAAAGGAAAACTCATTACTTTATAGGTTGCAAGAGTTGATTGTTTTATTAGGGCTATTTAACATTGCCAGCTAGAAGTACGTGCTACTATATCTACGCAAATAATCTTTAACCTTATAAAAATATTTGTATTCTCTGGTTGAATTTTCTAAATTCAGAATTAACTATGCAGCCATCAACAAGAATTGCTTGATAAATCTCTCACTATGTAAAGGTAACATTGCCTAGCTCATGATTTTTTTATTATGTTTACCAGCTCGCAACTGCAGTTGCATCAAGTAGATCACGGACACGGAGGTCATAAAGTGATCTTTGGGTAAATAGTTTTATGGGCTCTTAAGGCCTCGTAACCTATATTAAACAAGGTACAAACTAGATGTACATTGTATATTAGCATACTTTTTTTTTAATAAATAAATTTGAATTTGAATACGACATTTTTTTAAAAAAATAAATGTCATTGAATAGAAGCCATTTTTATCTTTTTAAGTAAACGATGTTCAGAAAATTTTTATTCCAATTAAATATCATTTTACTCAGATAAATGCATTTCTCAATGAATTTTATTCATACTATTGCATTACTCCCAATGCATTTACTCTATGTGTATAATGTAGTAAAGATGCTATTTTAATGTATGATCTCACACATAATTTTAAAAAAATGTATGTTTTAATTAATGTAATTTGAAAAATATATTTTTAAATTGATTTTATTGGGGAAAAATGGATTTTCGAATTAATTTCATTGAGAAAAATGCATTTCCCAATTAATTGCATTAAGAAAAAAATGTTTATTCCAATTAATTTCATTAGGAAAAAATGTATTTTTCAATTGATTTGATGATTAAAAATGTATTTTCCAAATAATAGGCCCATATGTTATTATTAAAAATCTATGAAAAAATTCCTTAAAGAAACAATCTCAGAAGAAACGCTTTACAAATGTATTTATTTAAAAAGAGTTAATTTAAGTGTATTTTATTAGATAAATGTGCTTTCAATTAAGTTTAATTTGAAAATTGATTACCAAGTAAATTTTATTAATGAAACAAAAATGTCATTAATTTCAATAAAACGTTTTTCGGAAAATGTATTTTTAAGTAATTTTAATGTATACAAATATATCGACTGGTATATTTTATTCAGAAAATGTGTACATGTATTACCATGTTAATTTCATTAACGAAAAAGTTATTTCCAATTACTATTTGATTCAATATAACAGATTTTTGTTAACTTGTAAGATCATGCCAAGTTTCATCAGTGATTCATACCAAGAATATATCCGGCAATAAATGCAAATAATCATTGGCCTACTTTTATATATTTATTTGTGAAAAACCACTGAAGCTTGTTACGATGTAGCTGTAACTTTTCAAAGAATACTCTGAAAATTTTGCATACAAGCCCCATTTAAAAGACTTTATGACCTGTTTTATGATTATGTTTCAACGTTACACAAAAATATCAGTTAAATAGTTTCCGGTTTGGAGACCCTGCATGTCAACATCATCCAAGACATGCGCACCATCCAAATAAACCGTTTAAAATGCTGGTTTCATCATTCTCCACTCTGGGTATTTCACGAATGTCCCTCGCCAGCGAATCTCATTCCATTCCTCGAAACGAGATTCCCTGGAGAAGGGCCTCAGTGTAAATCTCCTCCTTTTATATACGATGACGTTGATACACATTGTGAAGAATTTGAAATTTTAATGCGACTGAAATTGAGTTGTAAGCCAAAAAGAAAAGAAGTGGAAATAATTTAGTAGAGTTAGATGTCACCCAGGTGGGCATTAATTCAACTTTTATTCGAGGAAATAGTGCTGCGACGAAACGTACAACAGATTTCAACCTACCAATAGGACTGACATCGCGACGGTCGTTGTGACATGACAACGTGGTTACCGGTATTTAGGGAATCCAGAATGTAACCCTTTTACGATGGAATAGCGGCTTTGCCTTTGTATAGGAAACAAGATGGCACCACGTCTGGGAGCGAATCCATTTTCGCGGTCTCATCCGACAAAACAACTTTAACTCTTCCTTTTCTTAAATCGTACTTTTATCTCTTGGGCAATGATGTGTCCACTGCAAATAAGAACGTCTGAAGATCCATGAAAACTTGCAAACTGTCCAAGTAAGAATTGATGCTTGTGTTTTGTCACATTGGGCAGTTCTGACAAGTTGATATGCGCGTGTAACAATTGCGGTGCTCAGAATTCTTAAAAAAATAATCCATGAAAACTATATTTTTTCCATTGAAATTAAGATTGTCTAAATGTTCATTAGGTGAAATACTTCAAAACTGTCCTATAAAGGAATAACCGGTTCACGTGTTCTGTCACATTTAAAAGTTGTGACAAGATGATAATGCGGGTTACAATTGTTTTTGTCAACATTTTTAAATAATTACAAAAACAAAATGCCTTTGAAACGAGGTCATTGTAAACCATATATTTTTCCATTGCAAATCAAAATGTCTCCAAAGCCATGTAGACGTACTTGAAAACTGTCCAAGAAATAAGAACCGATGCATATGTTTTGCCACATTTGGAAGTTGCGACAAGATGATGATGATGATGATACAGGTTATAAATGCTATCTTGTAAAAATTTTAAAAAAAATTACAAAAAGATAATGCCTTTGAAACAAGGTCATTAAAAACCATATCTTTGTCCAATAAAAATCAATGTCTTCAAATCCATCCATCAGAGTAGTACTTGAAAACTATCCATGAAAGGATGAACCGATGCATGTGTTTTGATACATTTGGAAGTTGTGACAAGATGATGATACGGGTTAAAATTGCTGTTGTAATTTTTTTAAATAATTTCAAAACAATAATGCTTTTGAAGCGAGATCATTGAAAACCACATCTTGGTCCATTTAAAAACAGATCCATGAAAGGAAAAGAATTATGGGAAGAAAGGAAGAAAGAAAAAATGATGCGTATGTTTTGCCAAATTTGGAAGTTGTGCAAGATGATTATGTTGTTAATGAATCAGATTTTAATTATTCCTTGGTTATCAGATGTAGTTTTAGTATTTGAACGATACTTGGAATAATTACCGTATAAACGGGGCCTTGAGTGCATTAATAATTTTAATATTACATGTGATTCCCTTGGAAAAAACGATATTCAAAACGATATTCAAAATATATATGACCATTGTGGTTTCGAACACGTTTCCTGGAACGCATGCCGTTCATAATTAAGTTGGGGCCTTGGGGGTCGACTTTATAAGGTTTATCACCGCCATATAACGCTTGCGGAATTTGTGAAAGTTAACGCGCAGTTTTCAAGTACCACAAACGGCCATTTCACCAATAATGTCGTCGGTATTGCAATATTGCGAACATATACTGCACGCGATGCCAGTTGATTAAGTGACGAAAACTGTCGATGAGACGAGCGTCTAACGGCAAGCATTATTATTGGCAATAAATGGAATTCCGCATAGCGAATATTGATATTATGCAACATTTTCCACTAAGCAATCAATTGATGCTCTAATAGAAATGCATAGTAAAAGTGAAGACGGTTTGGAGGACGAAAATGGTATTGATGCAGGTTAAAAAACTCCAAATAAGGTTTTGACATTGCTGATTCTTACTGATTTCCTAAGGAAAATTAATCAAACTGAATGACTATACGGTAAAAATTAGCATTTTACAAACAAATTCATATGTTTAGAAGAAAAAAGTGTTTTTCAACTACCATAAGCATTGAAGACAATTTTCAAAAAAAGTGGTTTTTTTAACTACCTTGAATTGAAAACTTTTTTTAAAAAAACAAATTGGTTTTCAACCTCCATGCAGTGAAACCTTCTTTCTTTACAAAAGTGATTTTCAACTACCATGCAATGTAGGGATTTAACAACAACAAAAAACGTGGATTAGAACGCTTAAGTTTGATTATATAGGCCAAGAGCAAATTAATGATATTTGCAATGATTTCTATGGATAAAACATATTCCAGATATGAACATTCAACTTAGTAACACGTTTGTTGAAACAAATTATGTTAATTAAGCAAGGATCGTCTGCATATTCAGTTCAATGTCATATGAAACATTGTCGGAGAAACGCACTGCATGTACATGTACCTGCCTACCCCCAAAAAGTAAACAGAATGGGTGCAAATATGAAAAATGTGATTGCAGGAAAGTTCAATTCCTAAAACAAAATTCTTTCCTAGAGTTTTTATGTATACTGTATGTAGTGTAAATTGCATTTTCGTTTTTAATATCATTCCAAATTATAAACTTTAACTTTTAAGGAGTATTGTAGGGGTCTCTGCAGTGTCGTAAAATCGCGAGTCTAGCACATGTATATTAGCATCGAGTCGAACACCCCCGCAATCAAGCAAAGTTCGATGCACCGAAGTCGAGCTGTGGTCTCAAAATGGCTCCTTCAAAAATATGCAAATTAGAAGTTGCCAAATGGAGGAAGATGGCGTTCAGAGCACACTGGCGAGGAAAACTGTTAACATTGTTGTTGTTGGTTTTTTTTCGCTGCAATTCACGCTAGTAATTACGATGATAAGAGCGCAGGGTCTGCGGTTTGAAAGCAAAACTGCCGTTATGCGATATTAATTTTAGCGAATCTCAATTTGCATTCGCACAGGCGGAATAACAATAGCCCTTAATGGCTTTGGAGTGGTTGTAGATGTGGAAAATTCGACGAACTGCGCCCTCTACTCTTCACTTATTTTCAATTGGAATTGTATATGGGACAATATCATGCATTTTCATCGTTTGAAGGTCCCAGCTAGGCTTCATCTTTTTTTTTTTTTTTTTTGCTCATTTCCAATTTGTTTTTATGAAGGCGATTCTGATTCGTTCAAACGTATTAACAATTAAATGCAAATTACCCTTCTTTCTTTTTTTCTACGTTTCTCCGGCGTCAAATTGAATTCCTTTGCCAATGTGAAAGTCGTCGAGGAGGCACGATGGATACTTAAGCTTAATTTAAGGAAATAAGCAGTTTCAGGAGTTCCGCTTATTGACTTTTTTCCCTGGCAAATTGATTAATAACGAGGAAAAAGTACTTTAATTTGGCTTCTCGAACAAAAAAGCTGCGACCTCTAATGTCATATGGAGTTTTAGACTGACCTATAATGTCCTATAGAGTTAAGGACCGACCTATACTGTCCTGTGGAGTTTTATACTGACCTTAACTATCCTGTGGAGTTTTATATTGACCTTAACTATCCTGTGGAGTTTTATCTGTTCTTAACTATTCTGTGGAGTTTTATACTGACCTTTACTATTCTGGGTAGTTTTATACTCACCTATACTGTCAAATGGAGTTTTGGACTGACCTATACTGTCCTATGAAGTCTTAGACAGACCTTGCAGAATTCGACTGACCTACAGCTGTACTTTTCCACGCACTCTTCGGATGAGCTATTCTGTCCTATATTGTTGTTGACTGAGCTACCCACATCTAAAAATAACCTTTAGGAATATATTTTCAGAAATGAATTTTTGAAATTATTTAAATTATTAAAAATATGTATTGATTGGAAAACCCGAGTTAGTTCCAAATATAATGTCTAAAAAAATGCCTTTTTTAAGATGGTACATGTCATAAGATATTTTATAATAAAATTTAAAATAATTTTTATTGTATTCTAAAAATTAATGTAAAAATATGTTTTCAAAATTTAGACTTGTTATTAAAATTGTTACTATAGATTTAAATTATGATTTAAATATATGCAATGAAATATTTATTTGTGCTACCGTTTTCTAATAAAAACTGAATAAAATACTATTGAATTCGTAAATATATATTTTATGTATGTTTTAGACATACATATATTGTTTTCTTATTAAATTGTTGATGCTTTTCTAAATGAATCGCTGAATATGTTCACCTATGGATTTATAGTGCATAGCTCTTAGTTATCTTATAAAATATACTTTTATTCAAATATATTTCACAAAACATATCAAGAAACATAAATTGAATGCATTTTGCTTAAAAAAATATTGTAGTAAGCGACTGAATATATTTTGCATGTCAACAATATATTTTAAATGCATCACAAGATATGTTTATTTATATGTGGGAGTAGTGACTGTGGCGTGTTCTACTGGCATATGATGTCCCGCACCGTTTTCGACTGACCTATACTGCCTAAAGAAAAAAAAATTATATTTTTAAAATGGTAACAGATAGGAAGATAATTCTTATTAGTAACTTTAAGAGTTCTCCATGGGTTATCCAGAAACTATATTCCCTGCAATCTTGAATGTCACATTAAGCTCATCTATGTGCTAGGTCGGCGGGTTTTGTAGATATGTAATAAACCGCTGCAGATACGTTAAAAATGTAAATTTGAACGTTGTAGGGCGATGCCTAATTAGTATAATAAAGTTGATTTTAAATTGTTTAGAACATATCACAGTGTTCCAGAATTTTTTTTTTCCACGATTTACTCCATACACATTTAGGCTGCACTGCATGACACCAAAGCTTTGTGAACTGCAAAAAAATGAGACCTCAAACCTGCTAAATTGTGGATCATACCTGTGTGTTAAGGCAATTTATTTCATTTGAGGATGACAACGTTGAACACTGTATGTGATGATCAGTTTAAATGTGCACTGACAAAACAAACATCTCACAACAACATTTTTTAGCACAATACCATGGTGCATGATTCTACTCGTAGTAAGTTTGCTCTGCCAATTGTTCACAATTTTGTCATTCAATTTCGCTATTTCTTATAATTATTTTGAGTATGTGCTCAAGTAAGCTAAATTTGTTTTTTTCTAAACGTTTTCTCACGTTGACATCCTCAAATAAAATAAACCTGTCTTAACGCACAGTTATGATCAACAATTTATCATGTTTGAGGTCGCATTTTTTGCAGCCCACAAGGCTTTGGTGTCATGCAGGGCAGTCTACGTGTGTATGGAGTAACTCGTGGAGAAGAAAAATCCTGCCTCGCTGTGCTATGCTCCAAACAATTTGAAACCAACTTTATTATACTATTAAGGCATCACCCAACAAAGTTCTATTTTACATTTTTAACATATCTGCAGCGGTTTCTGACATATCAGCAAAATCCGCGGATATAGCACATGGATGACCTTTAACATGACATTCAAGGTCGCAGGGAATATGGTTTCCGGATAGCTCATGGAGAACTCTTAAAAGTTACTTATAATAATTATCTTCGTATCTGTTACAATTTTATAATTTTTTTTTCTTTGGCCAGGGTCTTTAGAAATCACCCTGTATATCCATGTACTTTCCTGTGCCATCTGCCACATGAAGATATTGTTCATGTTGTCAGCACCTAATAAAAATGCATGCTCTCATTGCATTACTTATTTATTAGCTTGGCAGAGTAAAATGTGCCAAGAAATGTTTACCTGGAAACAAACTGCACTTGTATGATGAGAAGAAAAAGATTCTATTCAATTACCATCCACCAGTTTTTTTTTTGTTTTTGGTGTTTTTTTTTTTAAAAAAAGTTGAGATTTTATACTCTCCTTCAGGAAAGTCGGTGAATCGGTCTAAACGCCACCAGTTTATATTTAAACTATACATTGTTTGGATAGTGTTGTGCTTCTTTTATTCATGAAAAAGTTTAGAAATGCACCAACTAAGAACGAACTGTGTCTGTTAAATAATCTGAACTGTCTTTGGAACGCACAATGTTCCAAACATTTTGCATCATAAACGAGGCAATAAAAACATGTTTTTAGTAGTCATTCTTATGGTGTTCAACTTAAGTCCATGGAAGTGTTTTTCAGGCCCGTCTTGCATTATGAAATTTCTGTTTTACAACACTTATTATTTGTTACAAAATATGAACATGGGCCTACATAGTGTTGTTTTATTTTTTGTTTCGATATTTACAATGTGTATCTCACATGGTCAGTGAAAAAGGAAAACAGACTAAATTTAATTTTTAACACTTTATTTCGTATTTGGAACTCAGTTGCGGAGCGCTTTGTTTCTAATATCGAACATTTTACCTGGATTAAGCATCCTAAATTAAGACAAATAATCTTTTAAACATGATAATGCCAATAATTCACCTCAAATATATCGAAGAAAAAATAACGAATTTGGCCTAATGTTGCGAACGTTTTTTTTTTTTTGTAATTTCTAAAACTTTTCTTAATTTCCAGTATTTTTTTCCTTAATTTGGAATAATTTTCCTAAATTCCTCATAATGTTCATCAATTTCCAATATTTTTTAATAACATTTAAATAATTTTCCTAGTTTTCTAATAATGATCATCAATTAAGTTCCATTAATTGCCAATAATTCTCATAAATTTCCAATAATTTTCATAAATTCTTAATACTTTTCCTAAATTTTTTATATGTTCAAAAACTTTCCCAAATTACTTTTCCAATTACAACGCAATGGCACGTTCATGGCATTGGCATGGCAAAAAAAAATCCCTGTATGTGTTCCAGAAAATTTGTATATGTTCATGATGTTTCTGAAAATTAATATTTTTTAAATATTTTTAAATATTGTGTTCCACAGAAATGTGCATTTAAAAGATATTGTAGAAACAATATGAACACAATTTCGTTGAGGTTAGTTTGGAAACGCATATCATGTAAAGTCCTGTTCCAAAAGCTGGTGTTGGACTGCCAAGGGATGTTTTGAGGAACGCACTGTTAAAGGCGGGGGGTTGAAGCTTATTTTCTCATGTTTTTAGATGTTGTGTTCCGGATCGAAATTGTCGTTGTGGCGAAGGGTGTTTACGATAGTTCGGCACGTCCAACGCAATTCTCGTCGAATTTGATCAATCCGGTTTATTTTCGGCCATATCGTTGCCTCCCAGAATCGATCTTATTTCTTTTTCCATGCATCCTTGGCTTGTTCTTCTTCCTCGTCGCCCCAATCAAAACCATATCTGGCAAACAGTTTACGAGTTTGCCGGACGGAATACAAGATGGCGTATAATGGCCTATTTAATATGGGCGCGCACGTTTCGGAGCTTACACGTGATTACTTAGACTCGTTACTTCTCAATAACTTTTAAATTTCCACCCCTTTGGACGTGCCGGCGAAGAAGCCATTTCTCGAAGCCTTAAGATGGATCGAGTAGGATCTCATTTATGCATCGCAAAAACTAACAGAGTGCGAAATCCTGTCGTGGACTGTTTGCGGGGTGTGGCGGAAGGATACGTAAGGGTCTAAAACCTTGCGAAACATTGGAAGATGCTGTCATCTCTGTATACGAAAATGGGTCGTTTTATCTAAAACTAGTTTGTTTGGTGGGGCAATTTCAGATTGTCATATCGTACCCTTGCTTCAAAAGTGACAAAACTCGACAGATTTCAATTTCCGGTTATTTTTGGGTTCTGTCAATTTTAAAACTATGACCGATAGGGCATTCTTCAATTGATAAACCATAAACAATCTTGCTATCAATAGATGTAGACGGCATTTAGTTAAGAGATATTATCTCTGTATTTGTTACTAGCGGTAATACCCGGCCTTGCCCGGGTAAAAATTGTTGTTTGATTTTCTAATTCATTTTATGTGATCAGGAGTTAGAGCCTATCCTTTATCGCTAAAAGATGGCGATATATGACCTGGACGCATCCCGGATGGGGGACGGGAAACCTGTTTGACTGTTATATGTTCCGGACAAAATTAGGAAAGAGGCCTTATTTTTCCCCACGGTGTTCGCGCTCCTGGGGGGGGGGTGTAACGAACGGCCAATCGCACGGACTTGGCGGTTGTTTGTTTGTGGCATCCAGCAGGATTGGCTAGCCATGACAACAAAATACTGAAATCTTTAAATTTTACTTTTTGTGTGTGTGTTTATCGCTGAAAGCTACTACACAATCAGACGCGTGGTTCTGGTGCGTACTCATTTAAGTTATTTGTCGCTTGTTGTGTTGCTTTGGCAATTGCTGATTTTTGTATAGAACCCCTGCTTCAAAAGGGACACAACTCTAGCATTTCCATTTTCCGGTTATTTTGAGTTGTATCAATTTTGAAGCAAGGTATACGATATGACAATATTCAATTGACAAACCAAACAAAAAACTGTTCTTAACTTTTCTTACAATTTGTAACATGTTTTTTTTCATTACAACAAAACACTGACATCTTTTAATTCCATTATTTTGTTGTTTTTCATTGATAATTTCTACACGATTAGTCATGGTTCTGGCATTTATTACTAAATTTGTTACGTTACGCTTAATTGTAATAATTGAAATTCAGTAATAAATACTTGTCAGTTCAGAAAATTAAAGAGTGATTGTTAGATAGCTTCTGCACATGGTGAAAGTTGTAGAAATGTACTCCATCAAAGCAAAAAAAAATGCCATATTTTTAATTTTATTTTATATATTTTTGTTTTTCTTTGACAATTAAATCTTGCACTATTTGTCCAAATTAGCATCACGTACTTCAGTTGAACAAAATCTTTTTTTGAGATTTATGAGTAGTAAGAAAAAATCTTAACCAAACCTCTGACATCGACATTGATATTGTTCATATCAATTTTATGTCACCATTGCAGTGCATGATGTCTTCAACATCAGCATTGCCTTTTTGGTGTAAGCTGGACTAGCTGTACTCGGGCCACCCTTTGCTATGAATTGGAGAGCCTAGAGGGAGGGTTGTGAGGGATCCATGAGGAAATTGGACGCAATTTGGATTTGATGATTTGTTGAGAAAATGCTGCTGAAGCTGACCATCGTGATCCCTCGAAGGAATGCGCTTCTCGAGGAAGGACCTTTTGCACTATTTGCAAATAGTTCGTGACTAAATTTCCAAATCCGGTTTGTTCATTTGTTGAAGCAAGGAACGTAGTTACGCCAACTATATACGTAAGTTTCATATTGTGGTTTTGTGAAAACCATGAAACTGGTCCGCTTTGTCAGCAGTAACATGTATTAAAACAAAGAAAAGAAGGCAAATGGTCAATTTAAACATCAGTTGGTATTGTTTTTATATAGAGCAAATCTTTCGCAAACGTTTTGTTCCTTGGTGTGTTCCCACCATTTAAAGTTACCTACCTTAAACTGATAATACTTTGATTGGCTATTGTTTCCCACACTTGTTTCAATGACAATGATATTTTTGGCATTTAAAATTTCAAAAAATAATCATTAAAAACAAACATTTTATGTTTGAGGCAAGTTGTCAATTTCGGCTTTGAAGCTAATTTTTTTATTCCATCTCCTCTTACCAACTTATAAGGTTCGAAATGCAAACAATTTGGTGGGAGGGGGAATTCTCCGTTTCTCGGTAGAATTCAATTCCAATTCAACTCAGTACCCTACTATTAGTAAATAGATACCATGTGGTAGAGGGTGTAATCCATCAACCCAAATTATTTGGTAGTTACCACCGCGATAGTGCGGAATTCAACATCATTGCAAAATTGAATTTCATGAAGCTTAAGGCTATCCTTTGGAAGAGAGTTCTAACGTCTAATGGCATGCAAGAAATAAGACCAATAAAATGGATCCGAATGAGCTCAGAAAAAAAAATACACAGTAAGAGGTATTATGAGGTAGTATGAGTAATTTAAAATTTCAGTTCGTATCTCGGTGCGAAAATTTACATTTGATCTATGGGATACTTTTCGGTACCAGCAAAAGTTTGTGTTTTTGGAGGTGCCAATGAACGCAAGTCCACTGTAGTACTACTCAAAGGCACGATTTCACTTATCCAGTTACCATTAATTAATAATACTATATCTATACTATTAACTTTAATATGGATTATAATTATCATAATTGGTTTTTTTTTTTTTACAAAAACATTTTTCCCTTATTGGCTTTCTCTTGACACACAGAATATTGGGCCAAAGTTCATGCATGAACATGTTTCCTCTTATCCGTATTCCACCAATAGGTTTTACGGTAAAGTACGGAAGTTTTCTTCCTGTTGGATTGCCAATTGGAATATCCATTTCTGTCAAGTATGAAAATATCGCTCCATGTGTTCAGCTAGCAACAGGAAACTTTTTCAGTTGATGTAACCTTCCTGCAATTACTCGCACTTTATTTTTCGGATGTAATATACGGTTTTTATTTGACTTCTGGTAATACAAACTACGGTTTAAACGAACAAGTCCTGACGTCGCGTTGCTTGGAACTGACAGCTAGTAGTCGACTGGATTTCCATATTGTCAGCGTCGATGTCGCTTATAGTTGCTGCGACTGGTTTCATTGTCAGTAAGTTTGTCAGGCAATTTATCCGCAAGTGGACCTTTTTGAAAGGTGCTTCCTCTTCTCATTGTTTAGTCAGATTACAGGGGTAATCGGTTGGCTGATGCCTTTGTGCGATTGTTGCATATACATGGCCAAATTTCTATTAAAATGCGCAAAGGGTTGCTGCGTATCCGTGATTGATTAATTCGGTTTGAGGTGAATATTCATGTAGCTGTCAGACGATTAGAATGATGCGCGTGTAAATGAATATCATTATTCCCTTTGGGAATGTGCTGGAGACGAGCTCCCGCTGAAGAGATACGACCTCAAGGGCGTGTGGCACATTGGCTTAGCAAAAATTAATCGGATGCAAATTGAATCGAAAGCAGATGTTTTCCTTATAATTCTTTATTACCAAGCGCCACCTGGGAGTTGTTTGCAAAAGGGACGAAACGATAAGATTATACCACTATGCGCAGAGTAGCCTACCTTAGGAGGAACTCCTTGATGGATGAGCTTCTACAGTGGTGGGCCTCTTCAATGATGCGCCTGATATTAGCACCGTCACAATCTGTTAGAATGACTATGCATGTGGTTTTAGGTTGAAGTTTTTCCAAACTTCAAACTTCTTCAAATTCATGTTGAAAACTTGTTGAGTGCATTGGCATAAACATTTTGTAAGGTCGTCACACAGAAGGAAAATTGTTGCCGAATTTCCGGCAGGTTTAGACGTGTTCGAAAAATCAAACGCAATTTTTTTCTTTGAAAAATGAAAATTTAAAATTAAATGTAATTCGATTTCATTAAACATGCTTTCGATTTCTAAAAATACTAGAAATGTGGCAACAAATTGGCTTCTGTGTGAAGTACGTCTTTGTTATACCAAACATTGCCTTATATATGTAATGTCCATACATGTACTTTTCATTCACAAATATCATTAAGAGTAACTCGTTAAATAGGAATTTCTGGTAGTGCGAACTCAGTCAGTGTCCTAGGGTATTGATGAATAATGCAAATTTCTTAGTTTAAGAGCAATTCCTGGGGGGGGGGAGCAATGCTGGGGAGGTTTGAATAAAAGTTGTTTGTGTAGCTATATACTCACGTGGCGTTCCATACTTCCTGTGTTTCTTTAAACTCGCCTCAAAATAAATTCATTTTACGTACAGTAAGCCAATTTTCATTTAATTTAAAAATTGGCTTCTCAAAATCAACGAAAAATTTTCAAAAAATGTCTGTTCTCATTGAGCTAATCTGATTGCAACTCTTCTGCGAAGTTTCCCATTTTTGACGTAGGCCTATTTGATATCAAATGTTAAGCTAAAGCTGCTTTTCAATCAAAATTTGTCTCCAAAAAGGATCAAATTTACGATTTGATCGTAAATTTAGAATGTAATTCAGTAAGCTGCTTATCGAAAAGTAATAGAAATACTGCATGGTTAGAAAGCGGCTTGTGTTCGTCATTTTACTACGTTGAACTATTTTTAATGTATTTAAAATGAATATAGGGTATTATTGCCATTTTTTTAAATCAAATTTCACTTAATGGTGCTATATACTACAACAGTCCATGTTTTGACATTAAATGTATTATTTTAAGCTAAAAAATATGACATTTTGACTACTATCGTGACAACTTTGCTTTCTTAAGGTCCAAAGTACTCAAACTTTGATACATGCTCACATTTATTGCTAATATCGCATAAAATTTCCTTCGAGATGTTTTATCAGGTGTATATGTCGACATTACAAATTAAAAAGAATTTCGTGTCGAGATATTGGTCCCATCCCCAATTTATCGCACCCGCGATGCAACACAACATTTGACATTTTGAGATGTCACATTTTAAAGGCTGTCGCAAACTAGGAAATTTCCAGATATTTTAAAAAATAGAAAATTATTTTATGTTGATCAACTTATTTCTAATATAAAACTGAAGTCACAGGTTTTATTGTCAAGCACAAGTTTCTTTCTGTTGGATATAGCCAATTAGGAAGGGCATACGTCAAAGGATGGAATAAATGCAGTGCTGTCAAGTTAGTTCATCACATTTTTCTTGAAAACTGTACTGTCATATATATATTGTATGGGGATATATTCTAAATATATCTCTCCCAGGTTCCAGTTGAGATAACTTTCCTCTTGTGTGATGCCTTTACTCAAGGTAAAAATCTTGCTATACCCCTACGTTAATAACTGATTAAAAATGACTTCACCAACTCGTTATTTTTGTCTATTTCCAATAGCGACGACCATTTTTTGGTCATTTTCTGCTCAAAACATGACCTCTAAAAAGAGCTATAAAATGACGACATTACATATGGAAAAGTTGACTTAATCTGGAAGAACATTTTAAGTCATTATTTGGTCAATTTTTAGTCTGTTTTTGGTCATTTTGTTACATGGGCAAACTATCTATAACCGAAACTATGGGGTTAAATTAAGATGGGTCGGTTTTGCTCCACTTAACCCTTTCAGCCCTGAATTAAAAGTTATAAACCGATTTTTTTTGAATAGATATTTATTATCAGCATGATAAAAGATGCCCTCATGCCAAATTTCAGACGAATCTGATAACTTTGAAAAATCGATAAAAAAAACGACTAACTTTCATTTAACATACTTATATTAGTATAAATTTTACTATACAAGTGAATTTTTTTGCTAATATTTAGACATTTACAATTTTATTTTCGGTACCACGAATATTTCTGTCCATAACGGGATCAATTTGATTCAAAACGTTCTGAAACTTTCCATAAATGTTTTACATACATTTATCTACTAAATTGCTACAAAAAAAACACGTTACAATCCATGCAAAATTAATGAAATGGCGGCACAAAAAGATCGTTTTTGGCATTACAAGAATTCCTGCTGCTGGTCAAATTTGGCGCCAATTTTCGAAAGCATTTCGGTTAAAAGATTACTCGACCTGTATCAAGTGAACTAAATCACGTGATTCACTACGCATCAAGGGGTTCCTTGTTAGCATAGTTTTTTACTCGTTGCCTCTGAGTTACGTAAAAATAAAGAGGCTGTCAAATCGGAAGTGCAATTTTTGCTTGAAGTTGATCTGCAAATTCATTCGTCCGCTGGGTGCAATTTAACACGCAGTCTGCATTTAGCTTTCCTATGCACGATGTTAAATCGATTGAGTTATTACACGACGAGAAAACGTTGTTAAATTAAACATTATATTTTATTGCCTCGATGCAACTACGCGTAATTTGGCCCCAACTTTTTGAAATGTAGATACCTTTTACGTCGATATTAACGACGCCGTAAACTAAGTGTGATCTACGCATACGCGCTTAATTTTATTAGCAGAGCCCTTGTGGAAGTGACGTTTTAATAGGACATATAATTCGAAATTACATTAACGGTTTAATTTGGATAATCCAAATGAATCCTTAATGAATTTTCTAAAAAAAATAATGAATTTTGTTTTGTGATATATTTACAAGGTTTAGTTTTTTGAAAGTTAGATTTATTAAAATTGTGGAATTTACGACTGCATCAAACAACAACATTCAAAAGAGGAAAACGAGACGGAAATTACAAGAAATATTTACGTTTGGCAATAAACTGTAAAACTGGAGTCGTAAACTTGGGTCAGATTCTATTTGTGCGTTTTAGCTTCTGTCATGAAGTTAATACTTTTCTTTTCGTTTGTATCTTTGCTTCATGTGAAATCGATTGAGTTATTATAATAGGCACAGTAAGCTTAGTTAAATTAAACTTTACTATTATATTTTATTACGTGGGATAATAAAGTTCTTGGGTAATAGAATGCGTAATATTCAAGGAAGTTTCAGGAATATTTTCAAAATGGACTTTGATTATACCTGCATGTCATCTAGGGTGCTCTCAGACCTGGAAAACCTGAAAACATCGGCGAACTTGAAAATGTCTAGAAACGTCATGGAGAAGTAAGGGAAGAATGACTTATTTTGATAAAATCAGGAAAATTGAACGTAGTCGAGTACTAATTTACAAAATTGGCCACGTTTTCCGAGGACACAATCTCAATGTTTTCCGAGGACAAAATTTCAAAATTCCTTAAATTTTCCGAGGACAACATTTTAAAATTTCCCACGTTTTCCGAGGGCAAATTTCCTTTTTTTTTTACATTTTCTGAATACAAAATTCTCAAGTCTTAAAAACAATTTCTTTCATTTTTCTATATTATTTTTTGAAATTGTCATTAGTCAATTTTGCAAAATATTTCCCTGTGTCGATTTGGAAACATTGTCATTTTTTGATATTATCATTGGTGAGGGAAATTTTTTTTAAAGCCTGAAAAACTAGAAAACGTGTTCCTCAAATTGCATCGAGGAACGTGACGTAATTTGAAGCCATTCAATTTAAATATGACAACATATTTAAAGTATTGTATTTTTAACTTTGTAATTGAAATAAAAATTTAAAATCAATGTCTCCTTATGATAACGTCACCATATACATGTACTATATCACGGTCATAGAAGTGTTAAAAATTGTCAATTGCATTTGTTCGTTTATGTAAGACATGTTTGTGCACATGATATTTTTCTGTACAGTTATTAGTTGTAAAGAATCATTCTTAAATTACTGCATGCATAAAGCTCATATCTTCCAAATGCTAATCTAAGAAATGCATTAATCAAATTGTAATCAAAATTGTTTTGTACTAAATTAATAACGGTATATCACAGACGAATACAAGCAGGATATACTGCATGATGTTTAAAGTGTTTATTTAATTTAGTCAGAAAACCTTTTGCAATTTGAATTAAAATAATTTAATTAGAGTGAATGAAATGGTATAAAGTGCAGTGCATTTATCATAATAGATTTGATTTAACGACGTTTACTGACCTTATAACGAGCGTGGTGATGCATAGCATGCTTAAACATTAACAAACAATGTTCTGCATCCGAAAGATTTCTTCTTATTTCTCTAATATTTTCAGGGCAAGAAATAAATGAAATTACCAGAGATGAAAATCTGTAACTAACCAATATTACAACACAGGTTTCAGAGATATATGCGATGTAATTTTGCGCTTTTTCTACTCATTGCTCGCGTACAAGTTTATTGTTTAACAGATAAAACTGAAAGGGGATTTCCATCCTCCCTATATTTGGGGTTTACAACTTTCAATGTGAAGAGAAAAAACATTCTGAACAATTTAAAAATTATTCTACGTTTTATTAATTACTTATTTATTTATTATTTATTACTGATCCTTTGACTATAGGGAAACCTGGAAAAGTCAGGGAAGTTAAATATAAAATTTTTTGTGGAAACCCTGTGTAATGAGTTGAAAATTTACTTTGTTTTATCTAGGTTTTCAACATAAGGTTGCAAATCTATTAAATTACAATGTAATTACAACAGAATCATAACGTCTCAAAACCGCTTTTTATCATGCCTTTCTAAAGTTGATCAGTTTTCCCAAATTTCAAATTGTAATTTGCAAAACATTGTTTATTAACGACGTGTTTCAGTCTTATCAGATTCTGCAAAATTGTATGCCTTGCATCTAAACAGCATTTATTTAGACAAGTTCTCAATTCTTTCAATTCGTTAGACCAGATTCGCCCACAACAAATTAATTTTAATATTTCATAAATTAAACAAACTTCACAAAATGGTAATACTTTCTAAAATAAAAATATAAAATTGAACTTGTGTTTTGGATAGTTAATATGACGGTATCATGAAAGCTGTCACGTGGTAATGAGATTTTGTTAAAAAGATCATCATACCTGTGATGTTTACGTGACATTGACATGTTATCAAGTATTTAACGTTTCTGACGTGTATCATAAAACTGTTAACTCTTTGAAAAACAGGATTGATCATGCTTACATGGTATTTTGTATTAAAACTAATTTTCATTAAAAATTCTGGCACCATCTTTTTATTAAAGCTTTTTTTTAAATTAATTGACAACTTGCATGACATTCCAAGTTGTATTCGTTTTTAACATGCTTCTTGTACTTTTAACATATTTGTATATTTATTTAGCCTACAATGTTGCACAGTTTAAACACCAATAAGCACATTCTGTTTATTTTACATAAACTGCATACATGATGTTATCATCAGTTGTCCCGTTTCACGTGTAAAACTTAAAGAGTTAAAAAAAACTGGTAAAATTGTCATAATATTCGTGTTGTACAGTACGTTGCTTTGACGCCCATTCACATTCTGAACATGTTTTGGAACATAACTTCATTCGTTTTCAGTCAAATTATCTGTAAAAGCTCCTTCTTTGGTTTGTTCATATTTATTATTTTCTGTTTTTCAAGAAACCTGATTGCTAAGGCAATGGAACTTCTCGGCATTTACTTAACGTTATTTTAGACCCCATGCACATGTGCTCGAATGGAATGCATTTTTTTTCTTAACAGATCTTGAAAATGACTATTTTGTTGAGGAAATCTTATAAAAGCGTTGATTGGATTTTGTTGCTTAACTTTACAAGAAATGGCATTGAAATTCGCTTCTAGG
Organism: Megaphyllum sjaelandicum; assembly: GCA_034698745.1. Taxonomy (NCBI): domain Eukaryota; kingdom Metazoa; phylum Arthropoda; class Diplopoda; order Julida; family Julidae; genus Megaphyllum; species Megaphyllum sjaelandicum. Next base: position 16,567 of record JAQGBX010000400.1, on the reverse strand, counting down.
CCTCGATCACTCTTTATTTATATTCTTTTTTTTTCCAACGTAATTCTCGTTTTACAAAGTTCTTTGAAATCGCTTACTTTGGAAACTAATGAAAGTCTCTACTGAAATTGCTTTTAGTTTTCCAATCTATAAGGTTTCCCTAATTTCCCTTGATAGAAGGTGAGGCAAGGCGAGTGATTGAAAACTCAGTCCATCGTTTGTGACATATCTCTACCAACTTAAGTTTTCTTTCATTGGAAAACATCGTGCAAGCCTGTAATTGATGGCGAGTAATCGCAGAGCAAACTACACCAGGCAAATTTGTTTTTTTATCAAAACTGCGTTGATTTATAAATTGCTGGAAACAATCTGATTAGTGGACTTTGAAATAAATAACTGCGAATGTGCTATTCAATTTGTTTTCTAAGCGATGAATTGATAACATTTCAATCCGTCCACCAAAATAAGACATTCATTCCTTATTTGTCCTGAGAGTAGCAAATGAAAATACATCTGAGCAGAAGTTGAGGTTATTTATTTCTTGCAGCGAAAGCCGCTTAATTCGATCACGATGGTTGCAGCGATTTTGACGGAAATAAGCGGTGACCGAAATATAGGCGATGAATGTCAAAAAACACGCAAAAAATTGACATGGTTAAAATTTGCTCTATTTGAAAAATACATATATTTTTAATTGTACATATATATATATATACTTTTTTAAAAACATAGTTTTTGTTTTTGTTTGTTTGTTTTAAAGTTTTAAGTATATAGTGTTTGATGTGGACTGTTTGCTCCAATGACTGAAACTTACCCAGAAAATTCATAAATTATTACAGCCGCTGATGTATTTTATGTTTAGATGTTGACGAAATATGTCTGTGTTTGTTTAAAAGCTGATCAAACTTGTTTCGCACGTTTGCGTTATGTATAGACATGTGGAAATATGATCGATTTATGCTATGAGACGACCGGACTAAGCGGCTTTTTTTTAACTTGGGACAGCATAGGAAAGCAATCTGTTTTGAAGGTTTTTAAACAATAATCTGGCTGACCGAATAAAGAGGCTTTTTCTGGATTCTACTTGCAAGTATTTTAAGTTACACAATCCGATTGTTCCCATCCTTTTATGTAAATTCAATTTTGGTTTAAAGTATGAATATTTATTTAGATATAAATATATAACCGAATTTACAAACCTCATAACATTTTTGTTTATGGTCTGAATTTTAATCTGTTCAGTGATGTGTTCTCACATGATTTAAAAAAAGGTCATCAAAAGGTACATTAGAATGTGCTGCCCTAGATTTCTCAATGCATTTTTTGTGTTTAAATTTACTTAAAATCAATGGACTTATGCATGCATCACCTAGTATTTTATACTGCACTGTATTTTAATGAATAGATTAATTTTTTCTCGAAATAATATATTTCTTTGATTTGTTTTTGTCAAGGATTTAATTCTGAAATGATAATAATACCTTAACACTATGGTGATCCTCTTATTTCTCAAATTCATGAAATACAGCGGCCTTTGCATCTAAGATCATACAATATGCAGTCATGTTTGTTTAGACCATCTTGAAATATATGATACGGATTTAAGTTGCATTAAACCGCTTAATACCTAATGAAATAGTTTTCCACTCAATGATAATTCCTCGTTTTTCTTCACTGAAATCCTTTTCTAATGACGAAAACAATGACTTCGTCGGTTGAAATTTCCAGAAGCGAGACCCTTATGTTTCCATGGCAGGTCCTTGTCTAAGATATTAATTCTTAAGTTCTCTCTCATATATCTTCGAGGCACCTGGGGATAACCTGTCTGTACCCGTACATTCTACTCGAGGAGCATTTGCCATTGGCAAATCGTTACTTATGCCCTTATAAATTACATTTTGCTCTCGTTGTTGGCTCCAACATATGTTCGCTCCTCAATCCCAACCGCGAATGGCGAGGATTAATGCCGAAATGGCGAAATAATTTAATGTTTCTTGTTTATCCGACGCTGGCCCATCCTCTTTTTCCGCAAAATGTCAGAACTAGCGTTATTTGCAGCAAATTGGTTTCATTGGCGTTGAGAACGAGAAGCTAGTTTACACCATGGCTCAGAAATTTGTTCTTTCGAAAATTTGCTCAAACTAATCGTAAACTATGATGATATTAACTTCAAATAAAGGTATAGTTTTCAGATTTTCACAGTTTATTTGGCTACACCCAATCGTCATGTGTCAGTTTTTGATGTTCTGTTGTCGCATCTAAAAAAAAACTATTACAAATATGGACACCTCAATATAACTGGTAGGCTATATATACTTGAAGTTTTTTTTAAAAAAACAACTTAAATGTAGAACTACGGATGGTGTCATCTTAGAAATAATGTACACATGACGTCATCATCATATGCTTTCACATTATTGAAAACCCAGTTTTGAAGGCATTATTACGCCATTGATTAAAATTATGATGATTACGTCAACATCATACATTTTCTTTAACGACGTGATCATGCTTTTAATGAACGGCGTCACCGTCTGAATTTGTACAACGACGTCAACAGAATTTAGCAAATGACGTAATGGAAATTTAGAAAATCCCGTCATCAGAATTTAACAACTTGGGTTCTAAACAGAATCTTTAAACCTGTTTGAAGATAGTAAAATCGTCATGAATTATTGCTACCAGAATGGTATATATTTATTTATTCTGTTTCTAAATTAACGGTTTAGAGTATAGCAAAAATCAGTTTGATTAAAAGGTGCAAATTTAACTAAATAATATCGAAACGTTATGCAGTATTAAGGCGCTTTTTTCGAAAAAAAAAAAATTAAGCAAAATGTTTTTGAAAATCGACAATGCACAAATAAATCTGTAAAAGGTTTAAATAATGCGACAGATAATAATACATTACCAGCTAGTGTATTAGTTTTTTTTAAATATTTAAATACATGAATAAATGATAATGTATACTGCAAAACAGAAATAAACATTATTTATTTCCGTAATAATTTGAAGTTTTTGTTTTTAAAAAAATGTCTAATATAATTTAAATTATTTTGACCAATTTACTGATAATATATTTAAATACTATATATTTGGTCCTCGAAATGACGTTTGTAAAGAATAAAGGCATTATAATATGCAAAACACCACTATAGTGCATATGTAACTATCCTTCGTAGTTTGTTTTCTGTTAATTTCATCTATAAGTACACTTTGTTGAATTTGATTTGTTGAAATAAAATGAAACATTAGACAAACCGGTATGTAGAGAGTTGGATTTTTTTTAAATCTTATTTGTTGCCGATCACATTTGGTTTCAATTTCTGACAATTTCGATGCCCAAGTTGGAGAATTGTCATTGCCATTTTGTTGCAAATGCTTTCATCGCCTTTCATTTCTGCTGCGAACCAATGTTTGTGGTCTACATCAACAATGTTTTTCAGAAAATCATTGATGTCGAGCAAGATTCTGTCTGTCCCTTGTAAACTGCTCATCCTAAACTTCATCCTGTTTATTCTTCTTTTTATAATTGTTCACATTTTGAAGTTAAAAGCATTCGTATCCAGCTGGATTAATTGTTTGCTTAAGAGTCCGTAGACCGCAGCGTCGTCTGGGTAAACTTGGGTTCAAGCAACTCCCTTCTGTCCCTGTTGTTGTCAACATTCCCATTTGGCTAAAATAAACAAAATTCCGAGTGCTGTAGGATGTCGGATGCATGGTAAAATTCGTAACTGTTAATGTTTATTTTTCTTTAAATGAAAATGTGTATGGTATCTTCGTAATTCAGTATCTCTGAATCAATTGTTCTGTATACATTATTTACATGTACATACAAGTATAAACAAAACGAAAGTTTCCTACAAACATATTGCCCTATTAATTCAGCTCACGCATGCGTCATTTTTGGATGCTTTCACGAATAACATCAATTAATCAAAATATGCGCATTGAATGAAACTAAAATTGTGTAAATGCCGTCACACACCACGAAAATTATATCCTGAAATAAATTGCGTGTAATTGCAGGAAAGTTATTTTAACTGAAAAAAAATTCTTGACAGTTGCCCTTACACATAGAACGATATTTTCAACGTATATCCCTATGGTATGATAGCGCAGTTTCAATGGGAAATGTGAAGAAACTGACTTGACAGCACTGTTTTTATTCCATCATATGACCTGTCTTTCTTAATTTGCTAATCCATAGAATGAAACATGTGTGCCAAACTGTAAACTCCTCGACGCTAGTTTATTTCCGGAAATATGTTGCTCGGAATAGGATCATCTCGTATTCTAGAAATATATCAGGAAAGTTTATTTGCGAATAATTTTTTCCTAACACTAGGGGAAATATCAAGCAATTATACTCTAATAAATCTAGAAACAAGTTTAATCATATAAATTGCCAAGTGTGTGACGTATTTTAAACGTCTTCTGTAAACTAAAATGTTTGACATACAGCTGTACATGTATATGTTTTTAAATTTGACTGATATATTTGACTTAAATTCGAGATAATTATATTTACACTATTATTTCTTGTAAAGATTCAACACTACATTCTTCATTTAAGTTATTCGTTGTATACTGTATTGTACGTAGGTTGGATCAGAATAACCAAGTTATTTCTTTCTTCTCATTTGCCTAAAACAATTCTTTTGAAAACAATCAATGTTATCACAAAAATGCCATGATATAAAAGACAATGTTTGAAAATCGTAACATTCCTTCTTAATATTCATGAACCTCATATGTGGCGCTGCTATTCATTTTAATAAACAACTCCAGCAATATAACGATTAATCACTAACCCAATCCTAAACTTAATAACACCTATACAACATTAAACATGCCAGAAGGGGCCGAGTCCCCTTAGCGAATTAACGTCTTTTTCTTCGTAACATTTCCCCCAAAGAACATTCTTAATAGTGTTTTTTCTGACAATAGATATTGGATACAATTACACATTTCAACATTGTTTTTTTTTGGTTTTTTGGTAACATTTATTTTTTAATTCCATTGAATTTATTAAATTTTGCAATAATGTTCAATTGTAATTATGTTTGTTATACACGATAGTTGACAGTATATGACTTTTAATCATGTAACGTATTAATGCTTTAGTTTTTGTCTTGAGATTTTCGGATTATCTGGAAATCTCCATCCCCAGACAGTTCCGTAAAATTCCGGACTTTACTGTATATTTTATTTAGTTTGTTATTGATTTGTTTCTGCTCAATTTTGACCCTAAAGCCATGGTATTATGCCGATATCTGGTTAGTAGAAATACATGCAGTTACCATGGTTTCATTTGTTTGTCTGTAATGCAATATTGCAAAAACGCCTGACAAGTAAATATGTAAAAAAATCTGCATGGATTATCCACAAAATAAAACAAAATTTGAGAAAGCTTTTGAAATGTGTTAAAATTTGACAAGACATCAGATTGCATTAGATTGAATCGCAATTAAGAATAATTTATTGATGTGTGCTAATCTTTGGAATTAAGGATTATGAAGAACATCTCCATACAGCAACTAAGTTTAATTCGTACTGGTGGTGGTGGCAGCAGGAGAAGCAATTATAATTGTTTATGTTGATTGGAATTTTTCGTTGCAATTAGCGAAAAGGAATCAACGTGAACATTCTTTTTCGCCAAATGTTTCCCAACCGTTAATGACGACTAATGTCACGAAGTCAACTGCAATCCGTTTTTAATGTCATTAAGTAAACTGTTTTATTATGACTTTAATGTCCATTTACGGACGAATTGTTAAATGCAGTTCTAATGGCATTGTAACAACATTCAGTAATTAATAGAGACGATTTGTATTCAGACTCACGGAATTGTCTTTGGAAAACACTAAATGACACGTTTTAGAAGCAACTTTATTACCGTTGTTCAAATCTCGTTTTAAAACGAGGCTGGGATGGTTCGTAAACTCCGTATTTTTGATTGTGCAGGTTTGTTTTGTCGGAGTAATAACATTTAGTGGCAGTTATGGGAAACATTAGTCCTAGAAAAATGTAATGTTTAATCTTTTCAAAACTATTGAGTTGTAAATTTAATGAGGCATTACGGCCTTTATTTAAGTTACTATTTTCTAAACATAATTGTATCTTAGTTTCGTTTTTCATTTTGTGGGAAATAGATTTGGTGAATCAAAATGCATTTTTTTATTTATTCTGCATTAAAATTTGTGATATTAAAAGAGTACAGCACAATAAAAGTCGGATTATCTGTAGAGGTTTGGAATTCTAAAGTACCGGATAACCGAAATCCTGGTTAGTTTTTATCCAATAGATCGGAATAATTTTCTATAAATATGCCATAATTGATTTGAAATGGTATTTTAAACATTCCAGGACCAAATAACTAAATTATATATTTTAAAAGACTATAAAATTAAATAAAATGCATTGATTGATTGCAATTAAACTTTTTTTAGAAATATCTTTCTTGTTTTAGAACTGATTATCAATTGTGAAGCCATCGTGAGCCTGTTATTGTAAAAAAAAACTTAGTTTTCCATTTCTTAAAATTTCTAATAAAGCATGCCTTTATGCATTAACTTAAATATAATTGATAGAAATGGTATTACAAACGTGCCAGGACTAATTAAGTTATTAAAATATGCATTGTAAAAAAATTTTATAAAATTAAATTGCATTGTTTGATTGTAATTGAACTTTGTTTTTTTAGAAATATCTTTCTTGTTTTAAAAATGATTATCAATTGTGAAGCCATCGTGAGGCTGTGATTAAAAAAATATATAGAATTTAGAAAAAATTAGTCGTTTTTTTATATCAAAAATTTCGAATTTATATAAAAACTTTGCTTATGATAATTTGTTATACGAGAGTACTATTAAATTCACATATTTCTTTACTATAGAGGTTCAACAATGTGTATTTCAGCAGATACGAAGAAAACTATCAACGATTTTATCTTAAAAAATGTAATCTTGACGCAATGAATTAATTAAAAAATAGTAACGATTTTTTTATTTTTATGGGGATCATAACAATAATATTCAAAATGACCATTTTTTTTATTCATTGATCTCCTAGCATGCGCAGAAATCTAATTCAAAATTTCAGACCCCCTAAAGCATGAACATCAAGTTTAATTAAAGCGAAATTATAACACACATTGCATTCTTTTTTGTATAATAACCTATTATGAAGAAACCAAAACGTTTCCTATACGAGCGAATAACATTTGCATGCATACAATATATGCAGTATGTATACTTTTTTTTCTCCTTTATTCATTTTTATATCCTTTTTTATTGCATTTTTGGTTGACATTGGTCTGAATGCGCGTCGTGGTGCACCGATAGGGGAAATGTCAGAATTTCTCTGGGGGAAGTTGCTTTCTTGCTTACAAGGGAGACGGATGAGACGATGCTTTTATGAATCATTAATTTCGTATCTTTAAGTATATACAAATTTTGTTCCTTCGTTTTTTACTTTGCATAAGCTCTGACAATATTGCCTTTATATTTGTGTCTTGACAAAGGAGAAATACAATTTGAAATGGATGGAATCGTGTAGATTTGATTTCTGTCGAAAAATCAATCGTTGAAATGATGACCTATTTATAAAAGCGTTATTTGCAAAGCGTGTGCGCTGTCTATTTAAATGTAATCTTTTTTAAGAAGCCCATGCATTATTTTCAGTTTGCAATATCATAGCGTTGTGAAAGCAATTTGCCAAATTTTTTGTTAGACATAAGGTCAAATCACAATTCACACTTGATTGCACTTTCAGAATTTTTTTTGTTACTATATATGTTGACCATGAAACATAAAAGTAATGTCAATAGTATGTCTACAGGTTAACAAAATTGTTTTGGATGGATTTGTTTGGTTTTTCAAGCAAAATTTCCTTTTTGTGAAAATGTATTATCGTACGATTTGATATAAAATAATTAAAATTTAGATCCCCGTTGGAAATTATTCGACAATTGATATCAACGTTTTATAATTACAATATAATTAATGAAAATATACAATTTATATTAATTGAGTAAAACTGTATACGTGAAACATGATTTGATTTTATACATTTACCTTATATACCAATTTACAATCATATGTAGGACCACTGTATAGCACTATACTTTATTGGCTAGTATATTATGCAGGACCGTGTATAATTTAGTAAAATTTAGCATGGACATATGCATTTTATTTAAGATAATCTAGTTTGATGACATACATGCACACTGTATGCAATCATTACATGTTTAATTTGAGAAAAATACACATTTTACACATTTATATTAACAGCTGAGTAAATTGAATTACACTGTTAAATAAGATTTTACACAGCTGTCACCATAAGTAATTTTAGAGGTCCTGAATTATGCCCTACCATATTTTCAATGTTTATTATTTAACATATTTCCGATTTTCACCCTAAAGCTTGATTTATATTGCGTTTCTGGCACCCGAAAAAGACACGTGTGGGGGGAGCGAATTGAGCTGCACTGAAACCAATGCACATTGAATCAGCTTTTCATTCAAAAACAATGCATATATAACCTACATTACATGTAGGGTATTAAAAATTATACATTTGTACGCAAACAAAAGAAAATAATTTTCAGATCAACCAATTTTTTTTGATAAAAAGTCGATTAAAAAGAAGTTTGAACAGGCGAGGAAACGATTTAGTTAATTTTACATGGAATCCTTGGCAAAACCATATTTAATTAAGTTAAAATTTTAAGTTAGTTGACCTTTACTAAATTTCCCAGCATTTTGGACTTTTGGCAACATGGATGCTCTTTTCCATAGTCATTATTCGCAGTGGTTGTACTCGACCGTTATTAACCTTTTAAGTAGAGGCCACTGGCCAAAGCATCGATAATCGATGGGGTGTTTTAGAAAATGCTGATTTTGTGCTAATTTAATATTTCCTTGGGTTCGCCATTTATGAACCCTCTTTTCCTCCACGAAAAATGCACCTCTTGACGGCGAGCTTAGATAACGCACGCTATGAATTACGGCCATTTTATTCCATATTTTTAATTCGAAAGAAGAAAAAAAATCGATTTCTACTTTGATCTATGCTATTCATAAAATCTGTTATCATGGACTAACAAAAATCCATTTCAATGCAGCGAGCGAACAAATAAGCAGCCCTTCAATTTATCCTTTATTAAAGTTGCGCTTTCCTGGCAAGGCGATAAGAGAATAAAAGCTTATTTCTTATTTTAACTTATTTGGTGAATTTATCAACTTTTTATAAATATGAAATTCTTATGTTGATTGGCCATTTGACGATAAAAGACTGTTATATAGCATTTATTTATGCTCATTTATTGAAGGCCATCACACACGAGGAAAGGTATTTCCGGAAATAAATTGCAGGGATGTTATTTCCGAAAATAAATTGCAGGAAATTTATTTCACCTGAAATATTTTTTATTGCTGCACGCATGCAGCGATACCCTTTGAATATTTAGAAATTCGTTGTGATACGCTGTCTAAATTTTGTGAAGAATTTTGGAGTACACTGCATATACTGTTGTTTTAAAATTATTTTCAAGTTGTTTTATATCTCACTTTATATGTTATAGAAATTCTAAATGTAGTTAATGCTAACAATACACGTGATAATTAATATACCTTTTCATTTTACGCTAATTGAAACAGCGAATGAGTTAGCATATTTAACATGTTTAATTTTTTCACACGATGTTATTCAAAAACTAAAGTATTTGTAATACTGAAGTTTAAATGAAACCCTGCCCCACATTTATTATTGGGGAGGTTCCACAACTTTTATCTGGGGATTTCTTGTTAACCTATCTTTTGACGTGGAACTACGACTTTTCCCGACTTTAAGGGGTAGTTTTGGAGTTTCTGGTGTCCTAAACATGTCCTATATTATAAGAAAAATGCTCGATTAACGTTCCGAAAAAATTGCCCGTTCTTTTCGACAATTTACGAAAACATTTAGATTTTCAAAAAAAAATGCTCGTTTAATTAAATTTCCGTAAAAAATTGCCTGATATTTTTAATGTACGAAAAAAAAACCGATTTTGTCTAAAATATGCCCGATTAAATAAATTACAAAATGTTCGACTAAATGTTCGAAAACATGTCTGCAAAAATGCTGATTTTTTTCGGGCATTAAACAAAATGTGCGATTATATATAGGTTCTACGAAATGTCCAAACAATTTGCCCGATTAAATGTTCGAAAAAAAATGTGCGATTAAATGTCCAAGAAACGTGCCATATTTAATGAAGGGCAACATTAATTGAATGGACGATGACGTCATTTACTAAAGTTCTGATGACTTCATTCATAAATTTTGGGTCGTACATGCAGATATTTTTCTAATATTTGTTGAGCACTCAAAAATTCACGTGTTGGATAAAGAAAAACCTTTATCCAACAATTTTCATTTATTCGAATTCGGAATTCGTCAATTAATAAACGAAAAAATCTGTGAATTCAGGAAGTCAACAAGTCAACTCATTAGAAATGGGTACGTGCTATCAAATATCCGCATAATGCAAAGTTCGTCCTAACGAGGTTCTGCGGTAATCGGTGTTAGAGCGTGGATCTTTTGACTTTTTTGCCCTGTTCAAGTCGTTAACAGCACGCTTTGGAGCGTGAATTCTTGACTTCTGCTCAAAATGTCATTTGTCTTCGCATTAAAGAGTACGTTCTCCATCAACTCAATTAGAAGGTAGGAGGCGGTGTCGTCGCGAGTTTCTCGGAGGGGATTTCCCCTCGGGATGTCACGGGTCTCGAACCTTGTTTTGCGTATCTTAATTTAAACGTAACGAACTTAAGTACGGGTTGGCGTTGGCTAAAAGAGCGAGATTCACCTGCGCAGAGCTGTTTTTTTTAATCAGAAAAAGTCTTGAAGAGTGATAAATTGACGACGTAGAAACTTAACACGAGTCATTAGGGAAAATGCGAAGAAGATAAAAAAAAGCCATTTTTTTTTTTTTTTTTTTTTGTATAACGCTCGGGCAACCTTTAAGCGCATAAATAAAAATTACCGCACGCTGAAATAACGACGTTAAACGAACATTTTAATAAATGCATCATCGATCTTCGTACTTGCAATGCTAAAAAGAAGCTAAGGTAAACATGATTGAATGGGGGAGTTCTGTAAAATCCATAAGCTCTCTGGTGCGTTTAATCCTCCTCGGCTGCGGCGATATGTCCTTTCAACGCCTGTTTACCTCGAGATGCGTTGCGTCGCCAGATATGCAAAAAAAAAAAAAACATTTTCATCACCCACAACACCCGTGATGTAAAAGCGAAAATAATAAAAAAAAAAAGTTGCTTGGTGTGAAAAGCCGCTAAGTTATGGGAAAAAGCGGTCGGGTCGAGGAGACAGCTGCTACTGCTCTGCTGGCCGGGATATTGCCATGGCCACCTCCGTGCTTTGGGCTAGACGGGAAACAAAAAAAGTTGCCGTAAAGTGACCCTTCAATTGTTAGGTCTTTTGAAGGTGGCGAATGCGAGCCTTTTATCTACGGTTGTCTCCCATATCTTCATGCCTAACAATCACTGTAGAAGTAGGCAAAATCATTCTAAACCTCTGACTGAGCTCAGTGCTAATACAGATGCTTATTATTGGTCTGTCTTTTTGAATGCGATTAGACGTTGGAATAATCTTCCTGACGAAAGTTCAGATTTAACTCGAGTTCAGTTTGACAATGATTACTAAATCGCAAATCATGTAGGAGCTTTCTCCTAAAAATGGGCTTGACCCCCCCTACCCTACGAACGTCCGACGAGAATGTGACCGGAGCAACCGTGGCCTTGGAAGAACTTAACCATTGCTACTAGTAAGAGTTTTGAAACCAAGAAAGGTTGGTGTCCTGTTTGTGTACAGCAATGTACTTTTGCGTTATCATGTAAAAAAACGTTATCATGGGAACCATTGAGAAAGTAAAACTTCATCATGACTACTGTGGAAAGTGTAAAACATCATGGTTAACCATGGAAGGAGTAAAATGTCATAATGACAACCAAGGAAGGAGTTAAGCGTCATGATGCCAATCTTGAAAGGAGTAAATAGTCATCATAGAAACCATGTAAAGGGTAAAACATCATCATGGCAACAATGGAAGAAGTAAAACGTCATCATGGCACCCATAAATGGAGTAAAACGTCATCATGACAACCATGGAAGAAGTAAAACGTAATCATGCCAACCTTAAAAGGAGTAAATCGTCATTATAGAAATCATGTACTGTAAATAGTAAATCGTCATCATGGCAACCATGGAAGGAGTAAAACGTCATCATGGCAACCATGGAAGGAGTAAAACGTCATCATGCCAAACAAGGAAGGAGTAAAACGTCATCATGCCAACGATGGAAGGAGTAAAACGTCATCATGCCAACCATGAAAGGAGTAAAACGCCATCATGTCATGGCAACCATGGAAGAAGTAAAACGTCATCATGGCAACCATGGAAGGAGTAAAACGTCATCATGTCATGGCAACCATGGAAGGAGTAAAACGTCATCATGCCAACCATGGAAGGAGTAAAACGTCATCATGCCAACCATGGAAGGAGTAAAACGTCATCATGCCAACCATGGATGGAGTAAAACGTCATCATGGCAACCATGGAAGGAGTAAAACGTCATGCCAACCATGGAAGGAGTAAATCGTCATCATACAAACAATGTATAGAGTAAAACGTCAACATGGAAAACTTGTAAAGAGTAAATCGTCATCATAGCAACAATGGCTAAAACGTACGTTACCATGGCAACCATGAAAACAAAAAAGTTATTGCCACAATGAAAAGAGTAAAATGCTATTATGGAAGCATGGTACAAGAAAAGACTTAATGGTAACTTAACTAGTAAAGCGACACCATGATCGCGAGCAAAGCATATCACCATGGTAACGTTAAATGCATAACTGTTTTAACCAGAAAAACACCATGCTAACTAGAAAAGACACCATGTTAACGATTAAAACTTTACCTTGGTAACGAGTACTAGCATCACCTTGGCAACAAGACAATAAGCTTTACAATGGTACAGAGAAATGAATACCTAATGATATTGAGAAAGCATGACCATGGTAAGGAGAAATGCACCACCTTTTTAAAAGCAAAAAGCATCACCATGGCATCGAGAAAAGCATCACCATGGTAACGAGAAAAGCATTTCTATGGCAACTATGGAATGGTAAAATGTCATCCTGGCAATTATTCAACGAAAACAGCGTCACTATGTCAACCAACGATTGACACAAACGTAACCAAGGTACTGTGAAATAAGAATAGCTTTAATGTGGTAAACATGGCAAATCTTTAGCGTCACTGTAGCAACCATTCATTTGAAACTATACATTGTATGTTGATTTTAACATTATGATGCATTTGAAAATATTGTGTTTGCGTTTTAAAAATGTTTTCCAAATGTGTTCTCGTCATTGCATTTCAAAATGTATTGCAGTCAATGCTTTTTACACTTCACTTTAATGACGCAAAATGAATTTTGAAATGCATTTTAATAACGCAGAATGTATTTTGAGATGCATTACATTATAAATGCTGTATTTTTAAATTCATTTCTTGGGTAATGTGGACAATGCTTTACTATGCAAAAATTAAAAGAAAACATGACTTTATCTCAAGTTGAAAAATGTCGAGTTGCACGTGTCACTTCCAGTTGTGCTACTTCTGTTCTACTCACCGTCTCATTTTCAGGCCGTGACAACTTCCGCTTAAGTGACAGAGGTGCCCACCGCGGGAGGGCGCCCAAGCACGGAGGTGCGCCATCGTGGTGACTTTTATTTATGAAAACAAATGCCAAATGCGGCTTAACATCGTCAAACATGTGCGAGCAAATTTAGCAGCAAAGCGTGAAATATGACTGAAAATATCGCATGGATCGAGCCAAAAAAAAAAAAAAAAAAAAAAAAAAAAACATGGCTGGCATTTTCATTTGCAAAAGCAGCTAGACGAAAAGACTAAAATATGAGAAGGCGAGGAAATTATTTCAGCGGAGAAATAAATAATAGGTTCAGAGTAAAATGCGGAAAAAGGAATTACGAGTTTAAGCGTACGTGTCATTACTAAACGATATAGAAGTAAAGAAAAAAAAAATTGTAACGAAATGCGTGGAACTCAATACCTTCTCTGCTGTTCGCAGTTTATTTCGCTTTGATTAAAGTAGCTGGGCGAAGGGATTTCAGAATGGAAAAAAAAAAATGTAGGTTTATGGTAAACCTTTATGTGGAGTAATGAGATCATTTCCTTAATTCGAGCGTATTGATGGTAATGGCCTGCTGCGGGGTTAGGGTTACCCCCTCTAAGTGGGTCCCCAAAGAACTTTTTTTTTACCCCCCTGAATTTATTGCGACCGTTCTGCGTGGTTATTAATATGCGTATTTGCGAGAATTTATTTGCGGGAATTAAGATGAGCTGCGAATCTGCGATGCCTGCAGTAGAATGTAATCTCGGAAATAATAATGGCAAATCAAGCCACGTTTAATGAGATGGAAATCTGGGTGCTCACTGACAGGTCAATTGTAAACGTAAAATGATCACATTTTTATATGATAGGTTCGGTTGTGATGTGTTTTTTCTAAAAGAAATATGAGATCATGGCAATTTTTTTATTACGAATTTGATCATTGCGAGTTGGCTACATCGTATATATTGCATATAATTTAATATAAGGCACCTCATAGAAGTTATCGTAAAATTTTTATGTTTCTAAATATGCTTTCTGAAATATGATATTTTTGAAGTCATGTTTTGATGTAGAACTGCATTTCCCCCTCTGAACCTTGAGTTTCGGATGTCCCAAACGATAGCCTACGTCATTATGGTTTGTGATGACGTCATTTATTAAAATGCAGATGCCATTCATTAAAATTTTTGTTTTTCATTAAAGTCCCTACGTCGTTAGTTAAAAATCCCGACGTCAGTCTTGAAAATTCTGACTTCATTCAATACAATTTACAACATTCTATACAATCAATTACGTCGTTCTTTAAAATTATGACGTCAATCTTTTAAAATTTAGAGGTCATCATTAACTATGCATCTAGAAATGTACTATTGTTATGCGTTGAAAAAAATTGCGGGTAAGCACAGTTATGCTTTAGTTTTTTTATTTGTTTAATGATTTTTTTAATTATTTTTTTTTCGTAAAATACTCTCTCTAAACCGCATCCTTGAAGTTTCGTAAATTAAAATGACTTTGCAAGTTCACATTCTCATAAATACGTCTTCAAATTTACTTTATTTCTCAATTAAATATACAAGTAAATCATGTTTTTTTTTAATGAAATACATGTTTTTCATTAAAATGATCTTTACTGCATTAAATACATGCTTAAATGCATGTTTCCGCATCTAATTCATGCTCGAATGCATTATTTCTTTGTAATTCATACTAGCTAGTATTTACTTATTTATTTGAATACATGCTCTAATGCATTTTTCTGTATTGAATCCATACTCCGTACATGCTAATAATGCTAAAGTCAAATTTACGCATGACATACACGTGTTATTCATTCTTAAAGGAAATTTTCCACATTGAATACATGTACATGTTCAAATGGATTTCTTATGAATTGAATACATGTCCAAATGTATATTTTATGCATCGAACACATGTTCAATTTGGATTTTGTATGCATTGAAAACGTGTTCAAATGGATTTTGTATTCATTGAACACATATGCTCAAGTGGATTTATTATGCATTGAATACTTGTTCAAATGGATTTTTGAATGCATCGATTCCATGTTTAAATGCATTTTTTATGCATCGAATACATTTTCAAATGGATTTGGCCCGATTAATGATGGGGGTAATGTACTTTGTCACTAATAATGGCAGGTTTAATGATGCGCCCAATTTGTTTAGTCATTATTAATAGTAATACACTCAACTGCATGCGCCTCTAGCTAAATACCAAACCATGCCCACGGCAATGATACCAAAATACGGATTTTCATCATTACTGGCCATAATTTTTCCCACTGCACGATCATTCCACAATTTGTCATCCTACACGGTCATTCTTAATGTCATTCTCAGAAGGTCATGACACTGACAGAATTAATCAGCGTGCACAGTTCGCATTATATCACAGTATATACGTAATGCTACAGTAGTAGGTTCACTACCACATGTATGGTCATGTCCCCATCATGTCCAGAAAATACGACTGCAGCGCAAGAATTGATACGGTAATTAAGACCCAGTACTTTCCAACGGGATTTGATCATATCGTACTAATGGCGAATTCCACTTGTCCACTCGGAGCGCCCGAGTGCACACTTGGGTACTCCCGGAGTGGCCCTGGCGTACACTCGGAGTGGCCGAGTGTACACTCGGGTGCTCCGAGTGTACACTGTTATGACAAGTGGAATTCGCCATTAGAGAGCTTATACTAGATTTTCTAGGGGGGGCCGTCCCGGGCCACAGCTACCAAAAACTGCTAATTTCAAATATTTTTACCTTAACATTGTACAGCTTCAGGGTTCCCCAGAAATTTCATTTTCAACTTTCCTGATTTTTTCCAGGTTATCCCTGAACAATGACACCGTCAAAAATTTAC
>JAQGBX010000399.1:0-37407 GCA_034698745.1 Megaphyllum sjaelandicum | reverse complement strand
AAAAAGTACAGAATCATCATGTCCAAGGGTTAAAGCAAGATGTAACGTGACTCATCCGTTATCTGGTCACTTTTGAAGGCAGGCCTACATTAGCCATGTAAAAATTACAAAAAAGACAACACACACACTGGTCACTGTACACAACAGACAGGTGGTCAGTGGTCACTATACAGAAAATTTTTATGAAGGAAATTTACACTAGAAAAAACAATACACTAAAAAGTGGTCAACATAACAGGTGGTCACTTTTCCATGTTTTACTGTACAGTATAAATACCTGAGAAATATTTCTTTTTGGACTCTCGCAATTTTTTTTCCAAAATTGATAAATCCTTTAACATATTTTCAAAGGAAGCTTCCACCTTTTCATAAATCAACTTGAGAAGGTGGTTGGCGATCTGGAATTAAAAATAAACAGAAGAAATTGGCCTTGCTTGTCTTACAAGCAATAACACTAAGTGGCCATCTACAACGAAAAAAATGAAAAACCATCTTAAAAGTATTAAACTGAATTGAAGATTTTACGCAAAAACATCCATGGTTTTTTTGTACTAACTTTTTAAAAAGCCTCCACAACGATTTTCTGTCGAGCCTTTTGGTAAGGGTCATCGGGCCACAGCTTCGGTCCTGGATAAACTTCGTCCAGATAATCGCAGATGACCAATGATTCCCACAACAGTTTGTCGTCTTGTTCCAACAGAGGCACTTTTCCCTCCGGCGTCTTTTCTAAAAACCATTCTGGCTTCTGCTTCAAATGGATGTTGATAATTTCGTATCTAGAAAATGTAACTACGATTATAATTTCCACTTTGAAATATAGTCGAACAAGTTTGCTTATTGCCAATATTTAAACCGAGCTAAACCCACTGGAATGTTAGACAATTCGTCAAAGATGTATGAAAATGCCTTCGAAATACAGTAAAACCTGTAAAAGTGTCTACCTTTGAATGGTGACCACCTGTTTATGTTGACCACTTTTTAGTGTATTGTTTTTTTCTAGTGAACATTTCCTTCGTAAAATTTTTCTCTGTATAATGACCAGTGTGTGATGTTTTTTTTTTGCAATTTTTACAGTGCCAATTAATGTACCTTAAAAAGTGCAGATAACAGAGTTACTTTATATCTTGCTTTAACCCTTGGACATGATGATTCTGTACTTTTTTGGTTTTGTGTTTTTTTTACTACGTGTATTACAGTCTACACGCATAAGTGCAGTGTACATGTTCATTAATTTAATTATAGCATCCTTGGTATAATGACCACTTGGGTACAGTGACCAACATGGCATTTTTTGGTGGTCACTCTTAACAGGTTTTACTGTATTACATTTTTAACAATGCTACTCAAATCCATTATTGTACGAGTACCTATACTATAATGGGTACATCTGCCTCTGTGATGACCGTGACCGTGAGAACGTTTAATGGCCCGCAAAATTGGTGTCTGCAGAATAACGATGCGTTTCCTTTAAGAACTGCTGATCGTCTTTATTAGCCGCTGCTGCAAATTGCCTAAAACTCGTGTTCTCGAAAAAGAGCCACAGGCGGGCCAGAAATGAAATTAATTAAACGCCTCATCTTCGCCCAATTAATTACCATCGCCGGGTCATTAGCCGGTCCGGGCTTAATAATGGCTATGTCTGGCTTCTTATTGCTCTAGATGAGCAGTGTGGCAACGAACAACGACGGCATAATTACGACGGCGCAATTAGGGTTTAATCCCTAATAAGGATATATTTGGAGAAGGGGCAACTCGTTAGTGAGCACTCGGAGTAATCGAGGACCTGTTGCGAACAGGCGATGAAACGACGGGAATCACGAGCCAATTCCCGAAAATCGATATCGCCTTCTTGGCGACTTGCAAACGGATTTGACCCGCACAATTGACCTGGGTTTCTGGAGTTTATACGTATGTCTCCAAGTTGCGTCACCTTGAAGACAATTTTGTCTGCAAATAGTTTTGGTCTACTTCCCCCCTTCCCCGCCCCCTCCATCCCTTCACGTTTAATACCACATCAGAGTGACCATTAAAAAAAATGCTTTGTTGGTCACTATACAAAGACTGCCTGCATTAATTTAAAATAATGAACATGTACACAGCACTTATACATGTAGACTGTAATACACGTAGTAGAAAATCACAAAGCCAAAAAAGTACAGAAGCATCATGTCCTAGGGTCAAAGCAAGATGTAACGTGACTCATCTGGTCACTTTTTAAAGTACTTTGGCAATGTAAAAATTGCAAAAAAGACAATACAGGTGTCACCATTCAAAGGTGGTCACTTTTCCAGGTTTTACTGTATATGTTTAATTTGCTTTAAAAGTACGGTACATTTAAACACATACAGTGTAACAGGGTTCCCCCTGAAATTTCATTTTCAGCTTCCCTGATTTTTCCAGTTTTTAAAAAAAATGACCCTGCATGGCCAATGCAAAATCAAAATAAAAAAAAACAGGTGATCACCATTCAAAGGTGGTCACTTTTCCAGGTTTTACCGTATATGTTTAATTTGCTTTAAAAGTACGGTACATTTAAACACATACAGGGTAACAGGGTTCCCTCTGAAATTTCATTTTCAGCTTCCCTGACTTTTCCAGTTTTAAAAAAATGACCCTGGCCAATGGCAAAATCAAAATTTACAAATGCAAATGTGATCCACAAGATTCATAATTTTGAAAAATTCACTAACGATCATTTTGAGTATTTTACAAATTTGTACTCTTAAAAAGTTCGAAATTTTGCAAAGTTGTCCTCGAAGTTCCTGTTCAGTTTCAAATTCACAAACAGAATTGCCACACCTTCAATAGTGTAAATGTTATTTGAGGGGATAAAGACTTTGTGTTCACCCGGTATACGGTATATAAATGCATGTTGTTAATTTTAGGTAAAATGCACACTCCGTTGTCCACTGTCCACGAGTAAATATACGTGTAATTTAATTAAGCAATTTAAGTTGCACGAAGTCAATAGTCTAATGCAAACATTTTACCAAATGCCTTCATGAATTGTATATTAGTAACGGAAGTCGTATAAATACAGAGATAGGCATAACATCCTAATGCCGTTTAATTTAATTTAATGCAGGACATGTTGTGGGCTTCACTTCAAAACAAATTTAGCTAAAGGCTACATTCTGCATTCAGCAAACGTTAAGCCTCGAAATACGTTTACCAAATTTTATGTTTATAATGCTGGTTTATTAGTTATGGTGGTTGGGGGCACATTGAACTTTTGAATAATAAATGACACATGCAGTCTGTTGAATCTTGCGCATCATTATTTGCCTTTTGTCCAGCATCTTGGATAGACATGCATGAATAATTGGAATGAGAGATGGATCCAATACATTTCCGTGATTACTGCACAGTGCACGTGACCAGACAAAAGTTTTAGAAAAACGTTTTTGTCTGCAGTTGCATACAAGTGTGATAACCCTTTCTTGCAAATGTTCACAAGAACCCACATTGAAAAGAAATGAATTTCAAAAATGCATTTTTAAATATGTATAGAATTTGAAGCACTGTAAGTAATATGCATCTCGAAATTAATTTGTTGCTATTAAAAAGTATTTTGAAATGCATTTTTAAAATGCATTCGGCCCGTTCAATTTTATTTAATGCATTTCAATACGTGATCTTGTCAATGCATTTAAACATGTAATCACGTTAATACATTTTAATAATGCAAAATGTATTTCGTAATGCATTACAATGTTTATAATCGTTATAATTTCAAGTGCATGCATTCCCTTTAAACGTTGGAACGACATTGTTATACGCACACGAAAATAAGTTAGCTAAAAAAGGGAGTTCTAAATAATGTACAATGAGAGCCGCTTAATTCGATCACGTTGGTTCCAGCGGTTTTGATCGAAATAAGCGATGATTGTCAAAAAACCACATTAACGTTGACCTCATTAAAATAATTTGCTCTGTTTTAAAAAATGCATACCGGTATATTTAGTCGTATATACAGTATGTATTTACATACATGTATGTTTAAAATGATACTTGTTTTTAAAAAAAAAGCTATAAGTAGTGTTTGATGAGATTATCCAATTAAGCGACGTTTTTAACATGGGACTTCATAGGAAAAAATCCGTTCTGAAGGTTTTGATCGAATAAAATGGCTGATCGGATTAAGCGGCTTTTGCTGTATACATGTATAAACCACGTAGCAAAATGATAAAAAATTGACGTCAGTTATAGACGTCATAATGACTAAAAACATTACTACAAAATGACGTCATTTTATGACGCGCTTTCAAGGGATCATTTTTAGTCGATATAAAAGACACAAAAATAACGTCATTTTATAACGCAGAGAATGGCCACAAAATGGCGTCATTTTTTCTGGTGATTGACGTCATTATTGAAAACTGGTCAGAAACTGGCGAGATAAGGACGTCAGGTTTTGATCAGTTTGCTACCTGGGTATATTCTTTTAAGCAATGCAAGGACTTCATAGCCCTTTCAATATTTTTCTCATACGTTAAGTATAAACTGAATCTTTGCCTGAACAGACAACGGTGAAGTGGCAGTGATACGCACATCTTAATTCCCCTTATTTAGAAATTTTGGCTGAAATTAGAAATTGAGAGAATGTGTCATTATGCCAAATTTATTAGTTATTACTTCATCTTAAGTTTTAAATAGATGGACACATCTGTAAAGAAATCCAGTTTCCATTTGCACGTACATTTTGGTGAATGGAATTCTTATTCACCGTTTGAATTATTGATCGGAATTTGAGAAGGTTTTCTCGTACAATAGTGACTCGATTTTTAAAAAAAAAAAGAAGAAGAGTTCGTGCTTGCTTGTGAAATCACGTTTGCAAATTTGGAAATGCATTTGGATACATCTCCCTGACGTCTCGCGTTTGCTATATTTGCTCACCAATAAATGCTTTCAGAGCTGTTTGATGGATGCCTGCTAGTTTCCACAATGTTCGCAGCAAAATTAAATTTCAAGAAACATGCTTTTGGGTGTACATTTACATATTTTCACTGCATGCCAACGAATGGCACACAGTTTCTGCAAACAACACCAGAGACATTTGACAATGTCGCCAAGCATTACGTCAACATCACAGAAAGTAATAAAAGTACTGAAACGTGTATAATGTCCCTTTTCTGAAGTAGATTTTCCCAAATAAGCTTGTGTTTCCTTGGAAAAAGTATTGCAAAGACGCTGCATTGTCAAACAAAGTACACTACCAATCCAGTTCTTCATTACAGTAACGGATTTAAATTTTTATATGACGAGTAATGTACACTTATTTGTTACTTATGCAGGCTACATTACACGGAAATAATGTACTGTATATCATAAAATGTATTTGTACATTCAAACCTCTAGATTTAAAACAATTATTTTGAAAACGTTAAATCAGGAACAAATTTCCAAAAAAAAAACCTACTACATGTATTTCATTTTATGAACTAAAAGCCTTTGAAAACAAAACATTTGTCTGCTGATGAATAAAAAGTTCTATCAAAACTCAACTTTTTCAGATTGACGTAAAAGAAAAGTATTTCATTTATCTAAATGTTTAACACAACGACATGCTATCGAATTGTATCGAACGACATGTTATCACAACGTGTCATTTTCATGATCCAACACAAACATTGCCTTAAAAAAATGGGTTATATTTTTTGAAACCATAAAAATAAAGTTTCCAGGTTGCTAAATTTTTGATTATATTAAATAATATCACACATTTCCATGCAAACGCAGATTTTTCCAGAATAAATACAAAACTTAACGATAATTTCTGGGGGCTACGTTCAGCAATTAATTTCATTAAAATAAGCAACACTGAAGATGAAATTTCTAGAAAATAATGAATTTACCAGAAAAAATTGTTTAATATTTCCAAATGTATAATCAAAAAAATATAAATAATATTTATTATTGCATATATTATTTATCAAAACTTGTTTGCATTTATTTATCGACAAATGCAGGTTTTTAGATACTGTATAGGCCGTCACACGTACCGAAGAAAATTATATCTGGAAATAAATTTCGAGAAACTGCAGGAAAGTTATTTCACCTCAAATAATTTCCTGTTTCAGGCACACGCGGAGCGATACTTTTAGAATATATCCCTACGGTATGTGCAGTATATGACAGCACTGTTTCAAACGGAAATGAGGGTAAACTAACTTGACAGCAGTGCTATTATCCCATGGAAATATATCCGGAAACATATTTGCGAAAACAATTCTTCCCAACACACGGGAAAACATCAACCAATAACATAACTGGAAAGAAGTTTTGGGAAATAATTTGCCTCGTGTCATGCAGAGTACAATTTCAAGCTGGCATTTTCAGATTTTCTGAGTGAGCCTTGCTGCGTAACTTGATTCACTTTATTCGGTAAAACTTTTAATGGGAATGCTCCCTTTCACGATAAAGATTTTGATCCCGAAAGATTAGGATTCGTTAATTGTCGACTATCCTCCAGTGAACAGTAAAAAGATTTTGACAGTCGCATAATCCTAGCCAAAGATGCAATGGTGAAGTGCTATCAGCCACTCATAATGTTTCACTGCAAACCCTGAAGGTCGATTTTTATACCGAACATAAATTTGATGAAATTCCCTAACATGTTTGAAATAAAACTAAACAAAAAGGCTAGTCTTCAGAGTTTGCAATGGCGACGAGACAAAGCTGATATTGATAAAATCCTGACATGTGTGTTCCAATTTCGCAAATTTGACCAATTCAAGAAATTTCTTGATGCATTTTTTCTGAATATTTCTAGCCTGATTTCTAAAAAAATTACTAAATTGTAACAGTTTTTAACTGTTGAGTATTTAACAGTTGTTAAATTCAAACGTATAGTTGTTAATTTCTACTGTTACAGTTGTTAAATTCAATTGTAACAGTTGTTGCATCTAATTGCAACAATTGTTGAATTCAATTTTAATAGTTGTTGAATTCAATTTTAAATTTGTTAAATTCATTTGTAACAGTCATTAAAATCAATTGCAACAGTAGTTAAATTTAATTCCTCAAACATTTTTTCATGGATTGAATTTGAGAATGTACTCTTCTTTAAAATGTGACCATGCAGTTTCCAGTTTCCAAAATAACTGCCTTTAATAGCCACTTGTCCTTTTGAAGGCATGTTCATAGTATTTATATCATTTTCAAATTTTCCAATATCAAACCCATACATTTCAACTTTTTTTACGTTTCTCACAATTACTTATTCAGCAGACCCCACTGCATTATTTACCAAAAAGCCCAAATAAAATGGCAAAATTAGTCAAAATTCGTTATTCGAACATCCACTCATTTCTCCACAACCTATTGGAATATTTAAACTTTAATGTAAGCAACATGTTTAACTTGAACTTTTTAGTAATTTGTTTCTAATTTCTAAAATCTAGGTTTATTGGGAATATTCTGCACCATACCACAGCCTAATTTGGGCCTTATACAATAAGGATGATATATTGTGCATGATATAATTGTATTTTATGCAAAATGTGTAAAATTTTGGTACATTCCCACTGACACAACGCCACTAACTTATAATACTGGTTTAAAACTTGTACGTACTTGTTTTCTTGTATGTTTTTGTACCTCAACGGTCAGGAATGGGTTTAATGTTGATACGTAAGCCATGTGCATGTTAATTTAGATGTGTTGCACAAAGGATCAATCTACCAACCTCAATTTGCTCATGTTGTATTTGTGAATTTTTGTTATTGACCAAATATACGTTTTGTTCTTGTAACCCGAACTGCATTATAAATAAACGCACCAGCTTCTGAGTTCCAGGGAAAATATTATTTCCCTCCATATTACTTCATAATGCGATTTTGAAACACTCAAAAAAACTAATAAAATACAGAAATTCTGGTACAAAAAAAAGAATTTGATTTGGACTCGATTGCCTCTGCGGGCATAGTTTAGATTTCCGCTTGCCCATTTCTTTTTCAATCTAGTCACTTCCACTTGGGTCTTCGTATTCTCGCCACGTTTACAAATTGTAATGCATTCCAAATGCTGAATTATGCAAATTTGTAATAAAAACTTTGTGATTGTTTTCGTAAAATACAATCCCATCTTCCATATAGCGATGTGGTCTCATTTATTTCGAAATTGACGCCGAAGGCAGTTCATTCTGCGAATTAATTCTGTGTAATTTAATTGTTGGTTAAACTTTCAGCTGCGTCCCATCACGGGGTCTACAATAATAAGAGATATACTAGGGGTACTCAAACAGAAGTGCGGATCAATACCATATTGAAATTTCTATGAACAAAATACAGAAAAATTTCTCTATAAATTATGCAAACGATATAGTACATGTACTAATTATATACATTATATGAAAAAGTTTACAAATATATAACAATTGTATGTCAAGCATGAGACAGTTAAATTATACTAGTAAATGTATATAAAACGTATACCAGTTGAATATAAAATAATGTTATAAAACTACATAAGTTTCTAATTTTTGACCATTAATTATAATATATGTTTTTCATATAATTTATATTATTAGTATATGTTTTTTATAAAATCTGCATACTTAAGGGATCAGATGTTTAATGAGAAATTTAATTACATAATTACTATTTCCCACCATTTTTCAGCACAAATTTGCAAAAGATTTGCACAATTGTTCATCTTTACTTTTATACTCCGAATAATGTATTTTATATTCTGAATATACATGTATATTGTTTAATCTGAATATATATACTTGTATGTTTTATATTCTGTATTTTGAAAATATATACGGTTTAATATTTATAGAATGTATTTTGTTAAATAATATTTATAAGTCAGATTTGAAACAACTTATACTTTATATGAAAAAGTATATTTTCTGACTAATAATTTTTTTTCAATATAGAATAACACTTTGGCATTCCCGAAGTCACGTTTGCAAAAAGAAGACATATAGCATCCTCCCCCCTTCAGAACGGATACAAGTGAAAAATATGAAAATTTCTTGTCTGAAACAGCAATAAAGTCAAAAATAAATGGGATCAATATTCAATAAAAATTACATTATCATAGGCTCTGTAATGGAGCGGGTGCAAAATTAAATAAGAATGTTGTCTATGGGGAAAACCTACATGGTCAATTACTGATGACCAGATTAATGATGCATGGAGGAAACCTACATGGTCAATACTATTGACAGGATTAATGATGCGCGCAATCAATATAGACAGTACTATTGACGGCATGCTTAACAACGCCCACAATTACCAAACCACGTCCCAGTAATGATCCCAAAATCCCAATTTTCATCATTCATGGCCTTCATTCCACATTTTTAATGATCACGATTATTCCTACCGTCACTCAAGGTATTGACAGTTTTATTGAACGTCTATGGTTTTCTTCAAGCACAAACTACCAAATCCATCACAAAAGCAGCACATGATGTACAGTAACAGTATATACCAGTAACATTACAAAAACCGTTCATTTATCAAGTACATGTAGCCTACGTACTGCATGTTTACAACAGCAATTCAAGTGCTTTGATCCGCACTATGGATGTCAAAACGGCGTTTTCCATAATCGACAACTGAAGACTATACGAGAAACCGTGCGTATTATTTTAGCAATATATTTTTAAATTAGCATTCCATTAACGACTTGAGCGGCGTTCCATTTCGGATAATGTACATGTACTGTAGAACTGAACACGCTATCAATGAAAATCTCAATTTTTACTTGTGCGGGTCATTCATTTTTGGACAGTGTCTTGATCAACTGTTTAGGATTTTTATCTAACTGACAGTTTTTATTTAAGTTTAATAACAAATAAAGTACTCACCTGAAACTCGTGGATCGGCCAGCATTCGGTTTCAAGACGGACAAGCTGCACAAAAGTCAAAAGTTTTTGATCACTTTTCCTGCTTTTTTCAGATTGTTTGTGAAAGGGCAGCTCGTTGAACACCCGCGCACACACCAATTAACATTTGTCGAACTAATTTTTAACAAATTAATGGGAATAAAACCCAAATTACGCCACGAAGACCAGAAGCCCGCTAAACCAGTAAACATGGCGTTCCAATTCTGATTTCGAACGTATGACGTAACTTCCGCTCAGTTACGTCACCTGGCGGGCGTCGTGACGACATTTTTACACACTGTCACATAAGTTTAACGAAGTCTTGAAAAAATCTTAATTTTATAAGCCACTATTTCTGATATAGAAAATCATGGAATTTTTACTGAAAATGTTAAGTTATGGAAAAAATGTTCGAATGATGTCGCACGACATTAAAAAAGTTTTTTTACGAACGTTCCAGAAATTCATTGTCTATATATGATTTTTTTCTAAAAATAGTTTTAGGCAGGGAATATACATGTAGTATTTTCGAATATATTTTCTATACATAACATAGTGATATGACAAGGAGTCACATTTTAAATTTCCCACACGCTTAATTTTGCATTCATCTTGTAATTTTATAA
Organism: Megaphyllum sjaelandicum; assembly: GCA_034698745.1. Classification (NCBI taxonomy): domain Eukaryota; kingdom Metazoa; phylum Arthropoda; class Diplopoda; order Julida; family Julidae; genus Megaphyllum; species Megaphyllum sjaelandicum. The sequence continues at coordinate 26,940 of JAQGBX010000399.1, read as the reverse complement.
TTTTATATCAGTTGGTAATTCAATATCATTTTCCCACACGCTTAATTTTACAACAATTTTGAAATTTTAGAGTTTTATATGGTTTGGTAATTAAATTAATATTATTTTATAATTTTAAACTTCATTTTAATTTCAAAATGATTTTCTGGAACAGAAATGCGGGCTTACAAAATTTTTTTACGAACATTCCAGAAATTCATTGTCTATGTGATTTTTTTCGAAAAATAGTTTTAGCCAGGAAATAAAGTATTTTCGAATATATTTTCTGTACATAACATAGTGATATGACAAGGAGTCACATTTTAAATTTCCCACACGCTTAATTTTGCATTTATTTTGTAATTTTATAATTTTATATCGGTTGGTAATTCAATGATATTGACAATATCATTTTCCCATACGCTTAATTTTACAACTATTTTGAAATTTTAGAGTTTTATATCGTTTGGTAATTAAATTAATATTATTTTATAATTTTAAACTTCATTATAATTTCAAAATGATTTTCTGGAACAGAAATGCGGGCTTACAAAATAATTTTTTCTTAAGACTTGGATAAACTTAAGTGAAAGTGTGTAAAACATTAGTTGTGGAATTTAAAAATTAAAAAATTATCAATTCATAGTTTCTTTCCTTCATTGAAAAAATAATAATTGCGTTAAACACAAATATTGAAATTTTGTTCGGTAAACATTTTTCCAAAAATCTTCCATTGATGGTGTCCAATTGCTTAGACGGAATATCAAATAAAGCTGATCCATGGATTAGAAATAGAAAATGCATGAATTTACTTATTTAGCCCGTGGACAACTTGTTGAATTACACGACCTATCAAAATTGCGGCATCACCAGCAATGAACTTCAGAGAAAAAACTTTAAAGATTCCTTAAATTTATTTCTGGCTAATAAGAAATTATTAGCGAATAAACTGGCAAAAAAGCAAAGTATCAATAATTAATACAGGCAGCTATTATCTATTTCGACGACATAAAAGTCGCCGATGGACTCGGTTACTTAAAATTAAAAATGGCACTCGATTGAGGGTGGGGTAACATAGGGTTAAAAAAGATGACAAAATAAAACGCAGCAAAACGCCGGCAATAGATTCGGGGCTTATTTACACGAATCACTCGAGCAGTCCGGAATGCTGGAAGACACGTTTCGGGAAGATGGTTTCCGTCCAAATAATCAACACGGTAGGGATTCAATGAGCAACGGGTTGGCACTAAACGATCGTATATTTTGCCTTCGAAGGAGAACAGAACCACGGTAAACTAGGGGCAGTTGCCACACGAAACGGAGATTATTTACACGAAAGATAAATCAAGGGAAGAATGTGATGTGGGCCTATTTACACAATTATACACCTTGACTTGCTGCATTAATAAGGAGAAACATACAGTATATATTGGACATTATCACTTTTTTTCCAGAAATTCTCACTTGGCTTCTTAGGTTCTTGATTTAAGATGCAAAATCAAGTCCTCGTAAGCACTGAGGAATGTTCCCGATATGTCAGAGTTCGTGCTGCTACTTACTTACTAAAAAGGAATGTTAGATTGGACATTTTACGACATTGTTTCTATGTCTAACTAACGTGGAACGATTTGCCAAAATCTTCAAAACTGATGGGCAAAAAAGGAGCATAAATAATTGTTCAAACAAAAAAATCAACCTGGAATTCCAGATTATGGCATTTTTAAGACTTTACCCTGGAAGCTCATAAGAATTGTGAGTATGCAACTTTGCAAAAATATTGAATTAATTTAAAATATGGTCATGGCTAACAATTGCTGACTAGTTTCTATAAGTGTTTATGTTCTCAAATTGAAACAAAATTTAACAATAAATTTGCATACAATTACAGAATTTCAGAAAGGTATTTCCATGAAAAATTTAAAGTTTTAATTGTGTAACGTTAGTCTACAGTGTAGGCATATTCTGCATGTCTTCAAAGTCCGTAGTCTCTTGTAGTGAATTTTTTTACACCTGATTTTGGAGGTTAGGTAAACTGAATTAGCGAAAATACACAAATATAAAATTGTGTATATTGCGCAGCTAAAAATACAGCTGAAAGAATGTATCAACAATTTGCAAAGTTGGATGCAAACAACTTCTCCGAGAGTTCGGCCACAATTAGTACTAAATCTTTAGGGGACAATAAGTTACTAAGGACAAAAACAACTGCCAGGAGCGCCAATAATGGACCGTAAACTACATAGAACCATGCTAAGGTGGGTGTGGAACTCCAAAGAGCCAAAAAACGGAATGTTCGACATGATTAAAACAAGTCATGCGCTTAACATCTTGGCTTTCCTAAAAGAAGGAAAACTGATTATCAAACTTGGTCATATCTGGTGAAGATTCAATGCATCTCTTCTGCAAAATAGTTTTGCAATCACTCAGCCAATTTACGACCAGATGGTGACTCAGAAATGCCGCAATGCAGCAATGATCACCTATGTGATGGAATGTATTAGCAAAGGAACAGTTTCACTCCTTTTACGTCTGAGGCCCCATCCTCTGTTGCAGCGCGATTTGGAAAAGTTCAGCACACTGTTGAAAAAACTGGTTTTGATCCAGCGGAGGTCGCCCTGTTAGCGGAAACAAGGACGGTGGGCCATTCATATTCTCGTTGCCGGTACTCGAGTCTGACATCTTCCATGGCAACGAGTCTGTGTTCTTGGTGAGGCCTCCACCAGAGTTCTGCTGCGTGGACAGGTAGCCTCCACTGGCGATAGGGCGTAGCGTTTGCTGGGCCTGCGTAGTGCCATCACACAAACAATTCAGCATCTCCATGCGCTCCGATTCATGCATGTCAGAATCCATGGTAACCTGTAAATGGACAAATCCTAGTCATCAGTCACTGGCCAATAAATGGGAAGAAAAATCAGCTTTTTAACAACACAAAAACAAGGCCGGGACAAGAGTTCAAAGGTTTTAGACTCACCCGTTTATAAAGCTGGAGCATATTATCCGCCGACTGTTTCAGTCCTTGTGCTGTGGCATCGCACAGTTCACGCGACACTGAAAATAGAAAGCAGAAATTAGAATATCAGATAGGTAAACCATTCTTAAAGAGGAGGGTAACCCTATAATGTACCAGTAATGCTAAAAAAATCTGTGATTTGAAGTAATTTATATTTTAAAAAAACATTTATCCACAAAATAGAAATTACACATTCACTCTTCCAAGAGTCAAAAATATATTCTCCCATAATTAATTTAAAACTTAAGAAAACAATGGAATAATTCATGAGTTGCCTTTCAATAATGAACAAACATTGCATTAAAAGTTGCCATTTTATCACGATAAATAGGTTTCTGACTATCATATATGAATATATCAACTGAGATGGACAGCATTCGTGATTTTAAAAAGCACAACATTACAATGCCGATTCAAATAGACAAAAAGCAGCTAATACACATACATGGTGCCGAAGTAACATCGACAGGCTGCGGGAGGTTGTCCTTGACCGGCAGTTCCTGGGGTGATTTCTCCAGCATGTGGCCGTTGACGGCGGAAGGCTTTTGGCCACGTGCCACAGTGGTCGACACGCTCCTTCTGACATATGACGGTCTGTTAGGGGAGCTCTCATGGCCACCCGCTTTGCTAAGGTCCTTCTCGCTCCTTGAGCGGCTGGCCAGCGACAGTGAACCTGCGCTGGTACGCCCATGGTGACGTGGAAGGGTCTGCGTGCTCCCAAAGCTGAAGCCCGGACCTCCCCGTGATGGAGGGCGGGTGTCCGTGGGCGAGTTCTCCCCTGAGGAAGATTCTGAGCCCCTTCTGGTACGACGTCCAACCTCACTGGCCCTAGCCGTAGACACCCGAATAGCAGGTGTGGGGCGTCCAACAGTAGATGGCTGCTCATGGCCGCCCTTATCGTTTTTCTGTTTGTTCAGAGAGCTGATTGTGTGCCGCGTGGACGAACCACCACCCCAGCGGGACAATGAAGATGTGTTATTTGGCTTGTGGCTGGCGCTGGCATCTGAATCCGATTCACTGGGGTTCAGGGTACCCATAGAAGTGCTGCGTGCCATGGCAGTCGAGGGACGGGGTGGGGTTAATGTCGAGCGGCCATTCATTCTTGGAGATGGACCCTTTGGTGGAGTAACTGCAGCAGAAAAGACTATAAGATCAACATGTTCGGCAACGGTTATTCAGTCAGGGTTGCCCTGGACTGTCAAGAACAAAAAAATACGTTATTTGAATTGTATGAGTTTATCTTCAAAAAATTGCACGACTTCAATTTGCAGATTTTGAATTAGCTTTACAATATCATACCAAATGAATATGGCAAATTTTTCTGAAGAAACTGAGAACTTTGACTTTCCAGTAGGCAATGAACCCTGACCAGGTATCTCGACATCATGCAACTATCTCAACAAACTATCTCAACATCATGCAACAAATCAAACCAATTCAACCAGTTTGGTCAAACGAGCTCCATCATTCTGGCCAACGAACATTCAGACAAACTGCAAACTTATCCAAATTAAAACAAAAAAAAAATAATTTATAAATAAAAAGGGGTTTGTGTACCATCTGTGGGTGGGGGAGGTAAAATACGGCGCGGTTTGGATAAGTCAATCATAGAAGAGGTTCTTCGGATTGAGTCCTGAGCGGAGGAGTCTGTAACGAGTGTGGACGAGAACAAACACAAAAACAGTACGAGTGAATAAAGAGTGTGCAAAAATAAAAATGAGAAATTCATGCTATTCAACTGTGAAAAAAAAAGAAATCTAAATGATAAAAAAAACCATACCACCGTGCGAACGAAACCAAACTCCTTCATGATAATAATTGTTAAGAAAGGAGGGGAAGTACAGCAAAAGCGACAGCAAAGTAAAGTTAAGAGTGAAGATACGGCACTATCGGACAACGGTTTATGCAAACTGACAACACAAACTGAAGAATGTGTTAAAGGAGAAAGCATCAGAGCTGTTGCACTTGAATTTATAAAAGATCAGTAATGTCTTAGATTTTCTTCGAATATCAGTTAATTTTTTAAACTACAATTGTATTAAACGGTGATACTGCTAATTGCTCTTTTCAGATCATATTCAACTTCATCTAAATCATTTCTGTACTATTGTCATAAATCAATATTATAAAACAAATGTGTATTCTTTTACAGGATTCCCCCAGAAATTTCGTATTCAACTTCACTGACTTTTCCAGGTTTTTTAAACAAATTACCCTGACCAACGACAAAACGGATTTTTGAATCGCCAACCACGATTTTGAAAAATTTACACAGGAGAACTTTCAATATTTTTTTAAATTTCTATTCGGAAAATGTTGATAACTAGTTCTGCAAACTTTAATCAGAAAAGGTTGTGAATTTTGCAAATCTGGCTCGAAAAAGTTTAAAATTTTAAAAAATTATGCTGGAATGGATTGGAAATGATGCAAATTAGTATTACGAGAAGTTTGGTCATTTTTAAAACTTGTCTTCGGCAACTGTTGAAAATTTGTAAGACGAGAAGTTTCAATTTGAAAATGTTGTTTTCGGAAACTGTTGAAAATTTTGCAAATGTGTCCTTTGAACTTGTTCAAAATGTTGTAAATTTGTGCTGGGGAAAATTTAACAAGTTTGCAAATGGGCCCTAAGCTAACTGTGTAGAAGCATTAATTTTGGATCCAACAATTCAACATTAACAAGTTGAATTTCCCTAATTTTTTCAAAATAAGTTCATTCTTTTCTAACTTTTCCAGATGTTTTAAAGTTTTGACTTTTTCTGGTTTTCCCGGTCTGGAGGAAACCCTGATCTAAAATAAAGGCTGCATTCCCGACAATGACCTATTCCAAAGGCGTTTTAGGTCTTATTAAAATTCCCATCAAGTAAATTTTTGTCCTTCCTTAGTTCAATCCTTGTCACAATGTGTAAATACTCCAGAGTAGATCTGTTGATCGGGCCTTTTTTACATTTCTGCCATATCTTTTACAAACTCTTTTACAAAACAACAAATCTAGCAGTGCAGCAGCCCTGGCACCAGAGGTCTGTGATTGTTACCTGTATCACATTTTGAAGGAAGAATGTGTTGAACGGACACTTTGCGCAGCAAGTTTTTGTTCTTTAACAGCCCTTCGGATGACACGGAGTGACTACGCCCCTTGTTGGAAGGGTTGAGAGCAGGGGAGGTACAGGGGGGAGGAGGAGATGGAGGAAGTGGTGGTGGAGCAGGAGGAGGCAACGGGACCGAGTCAGCGAGTGGTAAAGGTGAAGTACAGGAAAAATCACCAGCGGTAGAAAGACGATCACACTCAGTTGGAGTAGAGGATGAGGACGAAAATACATAGCTATCGATTTCAAACTGGGATTCCGTGTGTGGTGTTGAGCAAGGACCAGAGTCCTCGGCAGAATCCCCGTGCGGCGCTGTGCAAGGACCGGTGTCCCGAACGGGGTCCTCGTGTGGCGCCAAGTCAATGGACCTGCTGCGGCCACGCTGCGGTTCAGGAGGCAGAGGCCAAGGAGCCGGCTTGGTAGGAGTCTGATTGCCACCTAAGCTAAAGCGGCGATTTGCAGACATGCCACCTGACAATCTAGCAGCTTTTGGAGCTGCGTGATGTGTGTTGTTGGGAATTCGACTTGGGTTAGTTTTCTTTGGGGATGATGGTGTTGAGTTAGGTAAGGAAGCGGGAGAGGGCAAAGAGTATCTAGTGGAAGAAGCGTTAGCCAAAGCAGAAGGAGAACAACTGCGTCGCTTAGGGCTACCTTTAGAAGTCGAGAAGTATCTCCCTCCGGGATAGTCCTTTTCGGGAAGATCAGTCAGGTCTCCGATGCTCTTGCTAGCATTCATCGATGCTTTCCAACCAATCTGATAAAGGAAAACAATGGATTAGTTTCAGAATCTGACAAACCTGATCATCTGATTAAATGTTGCTGGTGAGTTTCTAAAGAATGTATCTTGCTGCTAGTCAAAAAGAGACATTTTTGAAGAAATTCGATAGAGCAATTTCATAATTACCACATTCACTTAAAATAATCCGAAGTTGCACGTGGGTTGTTCATTACATTCCCCCAATCATTTTTTTTAATCTACTGTATGGATTTTAATGACATTTTATAGATAGATACGTGTAAACGTCGTCAATAGTTCATAAAAAATTCAATTTTGGGAGATGCATTTTTCACATTGCTCTGGCAGCGAGTGTATGCCTCGTTCAAAAAATGCATTCAGCTGGCATTAAAGCCAAGCTTCCAAATCAGTAAATCTAACTGATATTGTCCGTCATCTTCTCAGAACATCTTACACAGTTGTCTGTTCATTTCTGAACTTTACAATCCACTCATAGATCGAACTTTTGGAACGTGGGATTCGTAAAAATATTCTTAATGCACAAGGACAGCCACTCACCGTATCAAGCTTTCTTCTAGTTTTTTCTATCTGTCGCATAATTTCTTGCCGCTTCTGACTTGTAACTACGTTTCTTTGCTTGGAAGCATTCAGAACAGCAACATTCCTAGAATCCGAAATAGCATAAAGTCACTTACACAGTCTAAAATTTAATAACAATAAGAAAAGAAAATATTTCTTCTTCCCATTTACCTTAATGGGGTGGTGGGTTTGGAGCTATATAGATAGCGCGCAGAAAGACTTTGTCTGTGCTCATCCAGTTGCTCACCCTCATCTGTTAGTGAGGAACCAAAACCTGTGGTAGTTGAACTTGCTTCCTCCTCCTTCCCATTGGTTGTATCCCCTTCCAAGCTATCGTAGGTGCTCTTCATAAACTTCTCCCTTTGCCCCACCCGATCCAGGCTTTCCATGCTCACATTGAGCATGCTCAAAATGCCTCGATCGGTGCTCTGCGGCGTTATGACTTCCTCTTCTTCTTCAGAGTCTGCTACAAAATTAACAGTGAATATGACCAAAAAGAGAATAACAATGCATTCCTTACATTTCCAGAATATAGAAATGCCATAAAAAATTCACAATAATTTACGCACCATGTCCTGCGATTGCGAGGTCTGTTGGTCGTTCAGCTTTGCCTTTCCGCATCCGCCGATGTGCTGCTCGCAGTTCATCTTGATTTGTAGCCAGAACTTGGAATCCACTATAACAATAAAAACTTGAATTAATGCCCGGGCAAATGTATCTCGTAATCCAAAATCAAAACTGAAATGAAATTCGGTACACTTTCTGGATTTTCTAATTAAAAAAACAAAACTTAAGTGAGAATTTAAAAATTATCAGCAACAATTTTTGCTACATCTGCTTTCTTATAGTTTTATTTGTTATCAAACTTGCAGAAATAAAAAATGCAGTTTAAGATGACTAATAATTCTTTCAATACAACGTATACTGGTATCTGTTTGGGCCAGGATACCTTATACTTGTAATTAACAAATTAAGATTCCACGAAAACACATTAAAATCTGGCCGCTAAACAGAAAAATAAAAGGCGGAAAAAATTTCTTTAAATATTTTGGAAAGATTGGATCTTCAGAATCCCTGATCCTCCCTGACATTTCCCGATTACCAAAACTAGCATCACTCACCCATCACCAGCTTCCAATGTTTCGTTAACTTGCGGATAGTATATGATCTCCCCATCCATATCTGCGGAATGGTCTGTCTCGATAGATTCCTCATCTTCGGCATCACCATCATGTTCTAGGTACAGGTCCTCGGCCTGCATCTGGCTGCTGGCACTGCTCGATTCGGTCCCGAAGCGCCTCCGGGGGCTGCCAAAGGGCATTTCTGAGCCCCGCCTGGTGGACACTGTGGTGGGACTTCGGCTGAGCGCCTGAGTGCTGCCACCAAACTGAATGTCATGCATGCTTTCTGGACAAGGGAGAAAATCCGCATGATCATTGGCTATCTCTTGTTTAGAAATGACAATTGTCTCCCGCCGGATGTCAGTATATTTGCGGAATTGGTTTTCAGCAAAGTTATCAGATGGCATGGGGGCGCTCTTGTCGAGAACTAGATTCAACCATGGTAAATGCAAGTGGTAGTGTTAGCATACGATTAGTGGGGGTAAAGCAGAACAATTTGAAAAATTGCTTACTCTGTCCTGGATATGGAATCACGTGGTCATTGCTGTAGAAGGATCTGACAACCAGTCCCTGAGTGTCTATCCGCTGAGCCCATCTCCCCTTAGGTTGTGATATGCTTAGAGATTTTTCAGTTGCAACGGTTTGGCTTGCTTCATCGTCAATCTAAATTTTGTAACATAATTTTTAAAAACATAAGATTTTTCTCAGGATTCACCGAAAATGTTCATATTCGACTTCCCCGACTTTTCAAGGTTTTTAAACAAATTCTCCCGACCAATGGCAATTCCAAAATTAAAATACTCTAATGTTATCCACGATTGGAAAATTTGTTCTCGGAAAACATTTGTCGGAAATGTTTTGCAATTATGTCTTTAAAGAACGTGGAAATTTGTGCAAATTTTCCCTTGGAATTTGTTGAAATTTTTGCAAATTTGTACTGGGGAAATTAAAAAAAGTTTGCAAGTGGGCAATGAGGTAACCATGAGGAAACATTAATTTTGGATTAGAACAACATTAATGCGTTAAATTTCCCTGACTTATTCAAAGGAATGCATTATTCTAGGTATTCCAGGAATGGAGGAACCCTGTTTTTAGAAATATGACCCCCATGGATGCATTTTCCTATTTTTTTTCATAACTACAAACATTATATCCCAGCTCTTTATAATAGCTGCAGAAATATACCGAGGCAGTTTAAATGCAAGAAATTTTAATTTTTTAACAATAAAATTTAAATCAAAAACATTTTGAAACACCTTTTTTTAAAATTATCCATTTATATTTGTAATGCACTAACATGCTATTATTGTAAAATATTCTGTAAAGGAAACGATGCCATACCTCTTTTTTGGCCCACTTTGGAAGCTGTCCGATGCTGAACCTGTAGTCAGTCAATCCTCCATTATCCACATCACCAACACCAGCATCAAACATGTCGGGTTGTGGGGGACGGAATTCTCCACCACCGTTCACGGTATTGCCAGTACTATGAGGACGAGGAGGCCGTTGTGGAGATGACGTTTTCCTGGGAGATATTACATAAATAAAGTGTTCGAACAGAAAACGCTACCATAAAATTGGAAAGAAAACAATTACCTGATGTACTGTTTCATTTTTGGGGCGATTTGAGCCAGCCTGACTTGCATTTGATGTGTGATTTCGAGAGGTAATTTCCAAATAAATATGCATCTGTGGAGAAAAACAGGAAGCACATCAACCCCATTTCCTGTGATGCAGAAGGATGTTTGCGGATTCTCATTGTCATTAATGAAATGTAAAAGTTACTATCACGGTGACTGTTGCAACTTTCCCCATAATTTTTATGAAGCAAGAATAGAATTATGAATCATAGATAGAAATGACACTTTACTGAACGGATTTCAGTGATAATAGCTGATAAATCAAATTTCTTGTACGATTTATGCTTCAGCCAAGACCAAAAATAACAATGGAATAAATATTATTATAATGTTATGGCTTGTTCGATTTATGCATAGAATAGATTCGAAGATGCCAGGTCTTCAATATTCAAGGGATGTTCATCAAGTTTTTGCAATCATTTAAAAAAGAAAAGAAAAAAAACAGCTGTATGGATTTTAATGAAATTTGATAGAGAAATACATGTGAACGTCATCTATTATTCCAAAAAATCCCATTTTGAAAGATGCCTTTTTTCCCATCTCCAAATGCACCCCACTGATAAACATGGTCAGTTGACGTTTAAGCCAAAGGTTCCAAAGCAGCATTTCTGATAGCTACTGGCTGTTAACTTATCTAAGCATCTTTTACAGATGTTTGTCCATTTCATAAATTTCTGCTCCTGAAATGCCTTAAAACGTTTTGAAAAAACGAACAACAGACCGCTGTTGAGCCACTACCTCCTTAAAATTGGCTTTCAAATTAATTGGTTAAGCTTATAAAATTGTTGAAATATATTTTTTTAACGTTGAAATATGTTCAGGAATGACAGAAGAATTTTTCCAACAAATTTCCTTAAAATGCATAAGCCGTTTTTTCTTTAAATAATTATTATGGAAGCTGAACATCCCTCGTTTTATTGGGTAGTTATAAGAAGCAGGATTTGTTTTTTTAAAATACTTTCCCTTTCTCGAGAGAGTTCACGTTTATTATGGGTTGATCATCTCAAAGAAATTTTAAATTAATGTCATGTTCTTATTACCTAAGAAATTACCAAACCAAGGGCAATCCATCTAAACAAGCTGATGGATCAATAATTATGAGGTTAGGATAGACCATAAAAACGAGATATAGGACAACTCACCCGTCTCCTGATACCGAGATGAGATGCTTGCAATCATTGGTAAACCTGAGGCCAGTGACGAGTTCCGAGTGGCCGTACATGGTGGCGACACATTCCCCTGTAGTATAATTATACACGCAGAGATTTTTGTCCGTGCAGCTCGTGGCAGCAAACAAGCCTGAACTGTCCAGAACCACTTTGATGAGTGTACCGTCCTCGCCAATAGAGCCTTTGAACGACTTTGCGTGCTTTCCATTTCCCACAGAATACACTCGGATGTGTCTATCCTGGCAGGCTGTTAAGATATGCTTTTGCTCGAGGTCGACCTCCATGTCGTACAGTGTGGTCTTGCCCACAATGTGGTGGTCTCTTGTGAATTGCAACTGGGGCGTCTGAAAAATCGACAACAATTAGATTATTTAAGAAATATTTCATGATGGAGACTAAAAGAGCATCATTAAAAAACAAGGATGAGTTAAATTACTGATAATCAAATAATCGCAGAATGGTTTAATAAACAATTAAAATTTATAATGGTAAATAGAACTTTTAGATTAAAAATGTAAGAGAACAACTATTTTGAAGTATAATTTGGAGCAGTCTTGTGAAGTGCGTTTCAAAGACACAGCCATCATGAAATGTCAAATTATCAGATAAAAATAAGTGTTGAAGTTAGTGCAACAATCTTGCTGATTCATTTGGTTACGCGTGTGAAAGAAAATCCTTACCAACTGGGCTGTTCGGAAGATGACCGACTTATCGGCTCCGCAGCTGATCATCTGTAGTCTACCGTCAACTTGCACAAATCGAACAGCAGTAATGGATGAGGAATGATCATCCAAAGTTTGTAGGAATGAATAATCCTGGTCCACGTCTAAGACGTGAATGAGCCGATCACGGCTGGCTGATGCTAGGAAGCGATAGCCAGTGTCTGGTTTGGAATATTCCAAGTTCAAAACTTCACCATCATGAGCTTCGATATTGCACACTTCGCCCATTCGCTGCAGTTCATGGATTCGGATGTTCCCAGACCGATCTCCGGATGCTAGGTTGAGTCCATCAGGGCTGATGCGAATACAACGAACCCCATTTTTCGTATCGTATGTGGCATCAACTTTATCATTGCTGCCACCTACACAAACGTAATTTTTTTATTTTAAACATTGTTTCTCTAACACCGTTTCTCTGTGCAAATGGATTTTTCTGCAAATCTGGATGTGAATTTTCAGTATTATAAATCTTTACTATTTTATGCATTTCATTAAATATTACATAAATCATGTTTTATCAAATAAATGCAAACTTTCCCAAAACAACTTTTGCAAGAAAAATGGGGATTTAAGATTAATCCGGATAAAATAATTTAAAAAATTTCATCAAAAGTCCAGCAAATATTTAATCATTTTAACACTAAATGCATCGATTAACAATAATTAAATGAAGAGAGAATCACATGACAACAATGAAAACTCAAAAAATAGGTTTCCAAACATATTAGTTTACCGTAAAAAAAAACGAGAATTATACTGTAGGATGGGAAAATATTATTAACAGATACCTGGATTACGATCCGTATCACATAAGTACGACAGACTCTCATCCACATAAACAATCTTCAGCAGTTCCTGCAAAAAAATACATTGTTATGTGATCAAAATCGGAACAAACAAACAAAATTCAAAAAATGACCAAATTCAGTTCCAAAAAATACTAACATTGCAATAAAGGTTTTTCCTGTAGACTGTGCTGTTTGGCATTGATGGATCCAAATTCCAAATTCGGATCGTGTCATCACTGGAGCAGGTGATAAACGAGCCAGGGGGCAGCACAGATCTTTGACTATCGAAGGTTTCAGGGTAGACCTAGTGTAAATGATCGAATATCAATTACATGTATTCCAGTTAATCCCAGTTATAAAAATGTCCACGGATTCTAAAAATATTCCAGTTCTAGAAATTTTAGAGCCTCTGACATACAATTTTATAAAGCTGATCTTACCTCCACACCCCAAATGCAAGCAGAATGATACAAAAAGGAATGAGATTTTCCAACTTTCTTGATATCTTTCACGTCCCAAACATACATGCTGTGGTCGCTATATACACACGTCACCTAAAAATAAAATGACCGTTGGAAATAATTAGGACATCGAACAATATTTTGGTTATTTGAGAAATGCAAGATTATTATATGTGAACGTTTTCATTGCGGTAAATTCTGAAAGTTTTAGAAGTGACATTTTGCATTCAGAAAACATGCGTACGTACATAAGTTAACTTAAAACCAATAGTGTATTTAAAAATGGTTTTAAAATAAATGTATACCGATATACATACACTCGAAGATTTGGACTAAGCTACATATTAACAAAAGTTTTGGAAAATAATTTTTCATTTCACTTAACAATCTGCATGCTGTTAGTAACAAAGAGCACTAAAGGAATGGGTTATTTTTTCACTATTCCTTGTCTTGCAAAACAAAAGGAAATAATAACTATGGTTTCCTTTGGATTATTTGATTTATAGGTATCTTTATTTATGCTTATGTTTATTTATAAATTTATAATAAAAAATAATAAACAAGATTTTTCATAAATAAATTTTTAAGTTTGGAAATTTTGTACTCTGAAAAGGTTGAGAATTTTGCCAATTTGTCCTCAGAATCTGTTGGAAAATTTGCAAATTTGTCCTTGAGAAAACGTGGAAAAACTTGTAAAGTGGACCTCGGAAAAGGTTGAAAATTTGGCAAGTTTATGTTCGAGAAAAATGAAAATTTTGCCAATTTATACTGGATAAATGTGAAAGTTTGCAAATGGACCCTGAGCTTTTAAGTTCTCTGACTTTTCCAGGTTTTCCAGGACTGGAGTTACCCTGTTCACTGACCTTTGCAATTTAGAACACATCACCTATGCAATATTGCACACAATTTCCCTTTACTTTGGGAACTGATTTTAATTGGGATTTTGTTTATTATCAAGTGGACGTCCGAGTTGGTCATACCCCCTCCCTCCCCCAGTCCACATTGTGTCCCCCCTACCCCACTACATGAGGACGTCCTTTTTGAATGGCCCCTTGTATTTTAAACAGAAATTGAAAATTTAAGGTAATATCAAGACTAAGAATGAAATTTATAATTTACAACAATAATGGGCCTTATGCAGATTTCGTCAGCATGCATATATCACGCGACATATCAATCACTCCAATGGCGAAAATTATTCGGAGGCAGTACCGAGGCAAGCTCTTTTAGTTGTTCAATCGAAAAAAGCATGACGTGATTTAGTCCCATGCGTAATTCTGCATAAGGTCCATTTATGGGTACATTATCTACAAGCCACAGAAATGATCAAATTTATAAATCTCTTACCTTCTTATTAGTTTCATCATGAGTGATTGCCATAATGTCTGGATATTTGGCATTCGGCGCCTGGGCAGCCATGTGTCTATTCATAGATGGATAAAATAAGAAATTACATGTACTAAAATTCAGCCAAATAAGTGGTCAGATTTTACATTAGCAATGTTAAAATCCCAAAAAAAAATTTAATAATCAAAACTCCCTTAATTAGTGTGAAATTTCCTTTTTGCTGTTTAAACTATTCAGCTAAATTCAAAGTTTATTTAGTTTACTATATCAGTTTTACAGGTTCCAGTTCACCACACGGGTAACTTTAATAAGACTCGCCATTTCCCGGTTTTGTTTGACACTTACGCAATGCTAAGTCCCATGGCCACATCGACTCCTAGGTAGTGTGGCCTCGGCAATGTAGTCACATACTCTAGCGTGTATGGGTTAAAGCACCTCACGATGCCATCCACGCAGCCGATAAAAATGAGACTCGTACCGACGGTGAGACAATTGGCACCTTGAGTCTGTAAAATAATGAAGAAAAAAAAAACAATAAAACAACTGAAATGCCGAGAAGGGATTCGGTGCCGGTCGGCCACCAAAGCAGCAACTGAAACCATCAAATTTTTTAAAATTAAATTTTTAAGCTTGGTTGCACACCAGCCGCTTTGTCCACCCCAGTAAAGTACAAGAGAGTGACTTACGTACAATTTCTTTAAAATTTCATTATTCATGAGAAGTTTTCTGCTTGATGGCCCACCTGCACGCTTCACTTCACCACAACAATGTGGCAAAGAACTTTTGCACACGTTTAACCCTGTTTAGAAACAGTGCGTAGCAATGCTTGTGCTTTTATGAATGAACACTTCGCCGCCAAAAAAAATCTGTAGAATTTCCACGAGCTGATGCACCA
Organism: Megaphyllum sjaelandicum; assembly: GCA_034698745.1. NCBI lineage: Eukaryota > Metazoa > Arthropoda > Diplopoda > Julida > Julidae > Megaphyllum > Megaphyllum sjaelandicum. Next base: position 11,410 of record JAQGBX010000399.1, on the reverse strand, counting down.
GCGAGTTATGAAATCTTTACTTAAAGTGATTATAATTTCGAAAGTTACCCCGAATATGCTAGTTATATTGAAAAATCGTTTAAAATCTGAATTTGGATTCTTCAGAACAGGTTTTTCATAATTTGTAACATAATTATGTTTATATTCTCATTTTTTCTAATTTTCATTTGCCATTATTAATTTTGTAAATAATGCAAAATGCGATAATGACACTAATTTACAGCAATTCTTCTACGTCTAGTTTTAATTACTTTTCGTAGAAAAATAAAAGTTTAAATTATAAAATTCCCGAGTCCAACTATTTACTTTTTGGTCAACAAATTCCATTTTTGGGAAATTTATATTTCACTTTTGAAATTTGAACCAATGTAGGTAAATATTTATAGTATGAGGAATTTTCAAAAAGCAAAAGGAACACTGCATAAAATAGAACCATCTTTAAGAATGTTAAATTGGTCAGATAAAACAGAAGAGAGGAAGCGAAACAACTAATTTCACGGCCAGAATAATTTTATTTTGAACATTACGTTCTGCCCAATAAGTTCATGATTTTTTTCTAAGCGTTAAAAAAGCAATCATAACACTTTCGATCACAAGTTTAAGATAACTAAGTCATTTAGAATTCATTTCCCTTAACACCGTAACATTATTTCAACAAAAACAAAATATGCAAATTACAGAAAAAAATAAATTATACCAATGTTACTTTTGGTTTGCTTTATTTTAAGATCCAAAGTGTATGAAATATTCTTTACTCCCAAGGTTTAATTCAGAATACCCTGTGCCATTTACTTTTACTAGCGTTTATCATAGAATCATGAAATTGAACTTCATATTCCCAAAACTTACTCTGAGTTCGACCCATCTGTCAAGGAGGCGCCTCCTGTTGAACTCGCAAAGTAGTCCAGTCTTGGTGATGGAAAAAGTGCTTTCAGAAATGTCGCCCTTGCCGCATGCTACGTCGCAGAAATAGTTGTTCCTTTTTTCACCCAGGATGGCCGAGCGCCCCATAAGTGGAACTGTTTCATTATACTGCAAAAATGTCAAATTACGTTTGAAAAAATGCACAGTGTAAGTTTATGGATTGATGAGAATGACTATATTTAGACACAAAATTTTAAGCACTTGCCCAAAAACGTTACTATAGCTGTAATGAATCATTTGTTTACGGCAAAGATTTATTTAACCAGAATGAATAAAACATTAATAATGGAGATAATGTAGTTTTTTCGGTTGCTTATTTGAGCATAGAGATAATCACAAAATCAGAAAAAAAGTAATGTAAATAAAATTAGTTCAAAGTTAATGCCCTGTTGTGCTTCGGTGTGATTAAAACGCATTACTTGCAAAAAAAATCAAGATGACTAATGCTTAGAATTAATCTAACAGAGTTAACTTAACAGATTTTTAAAAAAAAAAACTTGGTTAATTTAACAAACACGAAATGATAGAATTTTAGGGAAAAAAATTGAAAATTCAACACACAAATTTCAATTTATCATTTATTTTATGAAAACATTACTATAAAAATTATAATTAGAAAGTCCTGCAAAAATTGTGCCGTTTTTAATTTCTGAAAATAGATCCTTCTTTATCTTATTTCAGAAATGGATCTAATTGATACATGTATGTGCACGAGCAAGTCATCGATAAATTTTGGTTTCTTAGTCTATCTCAAGAATGGTATGGTTGACACGCTTCACATTACAATACAATTATTACAAAAGTTTTTCTATTCAATACAACGGAATATATTGTTTGGCAAATTCCTTGACCTTAGGCGAAACTTTTCACGACTACATTATCAATGCATAATTAAACTTTACTTTTGCATGAGAAAAAAGCAACGAAATTCGTGGAAACGCCTTCAACAATTCAATACCACGAAAATGATTTGGTTCCAGGTAAATTCCATGAAAATGCAGGTCATTTATCCTGACCATGTGATCTGATCAAATCCTGCCCAATCCGTGCATCCCCTCTTTTGTGTATTAATTTTGTTTGAAAAAATATATTTCACTTCATACAGCATTTACTTAACCTTCCAATGTTATTCTTAAAAGCTGTCCAGTATTTTGAAACTATACGAGCTTGAAAATGTACAGTATTTAACATAGATTTCTTACCTTGGAGGTCTTAGATGAGCATTTCAGATACCAAAATTTCACGTGCCGATTCCCCACGGTTACAAAATAACTGCCATCTTCGGAAAATGCCACAGCCTTGACCTGAAATAACAGCAGTTAAGAAAATCTGAGGCTACCACATATTAAAATAATGATTTTTTTCAATAGATATGATACACACAAGTTTTGCATCACAGATCTACATTGTAGTGTATGTACTGAATTTCCAAAATGTGCGAAGAAATCACTAGAATTGTGATGCTAAAGGATAGAGTACACATCCAAATCACATTAAAATATATTTAAAAGATTCAGATGTTTAGTACATTGCTTGGTGCCACAGCTGACCCTCGATTATCTGACCATTCTAACTTTATCTGCGATTCCTTTTTTCATCTGATCCATGGGTCGGTTAATCAAAGGAAAATCAGTCCATATCAGATCCATAATAAAAAAAAAATTTGAAAAATTCTATAATGATTTAATAAGACCAGCATTAATTTCCTCACCCCTGTTGTCGATTATTTTCAATAATGATCAAAAAATCAGTGGATAATTTTATCTTCATTTCCAACCTTTATGAATTTTGAAACAAGACTTACAAAGATGAATGGTTTACTGTACTAACACTGGTCGTTAATTCATTATGATTACAGAACATTTTTATTTTATTATGGATCGGATGTGTTTATTTTCCTTCAATTATTGAATACAGTATGTATGACATGGATTTCAAAATACAAAAATACATGTAAATATACATACAAGATGGAACAGGTCAAATATATTTATATTAATAATTACTATACTTTTTAAAAACTGCATATGCTTAAAATTTGCATAAATCTTAAATAAAGTGATCATACAAGCTATGATCAATGACCGTTTTGGCAGTTCATTCTTAAAATTCTGATTTGCACAACACAAAGTTTTGAGAATTCTACTTTATTCAAAATGCGTCCACTTTAAAAAACTGGCGACCCATTCTTTTTTAATCAAGTTTCTGAAGTTTGGAGCACTGAAGTTTTAACAGCAAATGAAATAATCTTTCACATTGTATTTTTTGTAAATTTGTACTAAAGTGAATTTGGTGCATTTATTTAAAAAAAAAATTAAATACAAAATAAACTACAAATTAAACATGGACAAATCGCACGTTTTTAAACAAGCTACCCTCATAGAGGTAAGTGAAAAAAAATTTAATTGAGACAGATTAATGCTTCCAAATTATTTTTAGAATTTCAATTTACTCTGTCATGTGCGCAACTTTTAGGAATTAATGCACGTGCGACAAAAAACCTGTTTCAGATTTTCTTGCTGAAAAAGTGGCTTTTTTGAATGCAAACCATGCACTCTGCAATGCATCTCACGTTTTATAATGATATTAAAAGCTCATTTTAGCTCCCATTTTGATGAAAATTATTTTATAATGATCTTCAAAGTTCAATTTGCTATCATTTTAAGGGAAATAAGCTGTTTTTTTCGTTATCGATAACTCGTTTTACGTACGAAAAACCAGCCTAGATAATGATCTGAGAATATCGATCGTAGAACAAGTATATGAATTTAATTGAAAAGCAGCCCTGGCTAATAAATTAAAAGTTTGTTCACATATTGAATCGAGTTTGAAGCAGCGATTCAAGGTTGCTATAATTTTTTAAAATTGCATTCAAACGTTTTGGACATGCAAGCATTGTTTTGCTGGCGTGTTTTTGAATTACATCCAGAAAAACGCAATCAAAATGGGAAAAAAAGCAGCCCGCATATAACGAAATCACAATGGTGGAGCGAAGTACTCAGCGTTTCTGGGTGCAATTACCGCTGATGGGACGTGAGAAATCTGCTTACCTTCGAAGAAACTTTGTTCGATGCAACTTTAACTCCACTTCGGAAGTCCCAGACGCTGACAATCATGTCGTGCTGCGAACCAACCGAGACAACGTATTTCAAGTTAGGTGAAAATGCCTAAAATTGAAAAATGACGGTTGAGATGGACAAAAGTGGCAAATTGGCACAAGTGCTGGAAAGTCGAGAATCCTTACCACGCAGTTGATTCCATATTTGTGGCCCGTGAACTCGGCGACTTGGGCCTTCTCCTGAATGTCCCAAACACGGACATTCGGCAAGTGGCCGCACTGCAAGAAATGGGAAAATATTTTAACACGGTTCCCTAAAACTTTCCAGTTCCGACTTTTCCAAGTTTTTTCAACAAATTTTCCAGACCCGTGGCAATCTCAAAATTGACATATGCCAATGTTATCCCCAATTTTGAAATTTTTTCAAAATTAAACATAGAACGTTTTTTCTTCATTCTCCTCATTTTCCGAGTAAAATTTCTGTAAAAGTGTGAAAGCAATTTCGTAATTGCTTTAAATTTTTACAAAATTAACATGAATATGCTCGGAAAATGAGGAGAATTTAGAAAATTTTGTACTAAGAAAAGGTTGAGAATTTCTCATGTTTGTCCTCGAAATCTGATGAACATTTTGCAAATCCGTACTCAAAAACAACTCAATGCTTTTGGCAAATTTGTGCTGGAAAAGGTTGTAAATTTGGCCAAAGTTATCCTCAGAATAGATTAAAAACTTTGGAAATAGTGTATGTCCTAGGAAAAGGTTGAAAAAAACTTTGCAGATTTGACTTTGGAAACTGTTTGAAAATATTGTTAATTTGTCAAACGAATTTGTGCGGGTGAAAATTTTGAAAATGTGTACTGGAAAAATTTACATTTGGGCCCTGATCTAATCGCGTGAAAACATTACATTTGGATTGTGACAAGAATTTCCTTGCTTTCTTAAAAATGAATCATTCTTCCCTGAATTTTCCAAGTTTTCCAGGTCTGAGGGAACTCTAATTTAATTTTGGCATAATTTCAGGGATCACAAATTTAAATTGCTCGATGTGGAAGAATTATATTTGAGAATAGTAAAGAATCAGCTCAAGGAACTCTGAGGTTTTGATTCAAGGAAGAATGATAAACAGTCTTGAACACTTGAAATAAAAGCAGCAAACATAACGATTATTTTGTTGTATATCGGGGTAATTTCAAGTTCCCAACACTGCTTTGAAATCATAAAAAAGGCACAAAAAATGGGGAGGAAAACCACTTCCAAGGTTATTGCAAAAGTTTTTTGAAGTCATGCTCGCTAGTTTATAATTGTTTCTTGCTCATCTTGAAATTTTTAAAAATATTTTTTGTGTATGTTTAGTATCCTATCCCATGCAACATTTAAAAATATAAAACCTAAATGGTAACTTTATCTGTCGGATCTAACCATAACCACCAAAAAATATGTTGGTTTTATTTCCGGTGGCCTGTTCTAGCGAATCAATAGTAGTTTAGGAAGATTATAATAGCAGAAAACTACTTTAACCACCAAAAATACAGCTGAATAAAAAACTATTCCGATTCCATGACTATATAATTTTTTTTTATATTTTTTTTATGCAGGGTTTACCCAGATATTACATATTCAACATCCCGTGACTTTTCCAGGTTTTTAAAGAAATTTCTCTGACCAATGATAATGTCAATTTTATCCACGATTTTTCAAAATCGACACTGGAAAATATTCAAAAGTTCGAAGTTTCAAAAATAGCTGCAATATGCATTCGAAAAATGTGTTCTTTTCAAATATGTACTCGGAAAAGTTGGGAATTTGTTCACGTTTGTCTTCGGAAAAGAGTGATAAATTTTCCAAGTTTATCTTCGAAATAGGGAAAAAAAATTGTAAATATGGTTTCGGAGAAGATTAAAAATCTTGCAAATGTGTCCTAGGTAAATTGTTAAAATTTGGTTCTGAAATTGTTGAAAATTCAGGGTTTTCCCAGAAACTTCATTTTCAACTTCCCTGACATTTCCAGGATTTTATAAAATTTTCCTCACCAATGTAACTGTCAAAAATTCACATATTTTCCAATATTTACTAATGGCAATTTTTAAAATTAACGTAAAAAAATTTAAAAGTACTCAGAAAAGGTTTGAAATATGGCAATTTTGTACTCGGAAAACATGGAAAATTTTGCAAATTTGTACTTGGATAACTTCGAAAATTTTGCAATTCTATACTCGGAAAACGTCTAAAATTTTGCCAATTTGTACTCGGAAAACGTCGCAAATGTTGTCATTTGGAACTCGGAAAACGTTGAATTTCCCTGACGTTTTAAAAATAACTCATTCTTCCCTGACATCTCCAGACATTTTCAAGTTCCCTAACTTTTCCTGGTTTTCCAGTCTGGGGTACCCTGGAATTTGTCCTCTGAAATTGTTGATAATTTTGCAAATTTGTACTGGAATAACATAAAAGTTTGCAAATGGGCCCAGAACTAACCACGTCGAAGCATCAATTTTTGATTTTTTTATGTAGGGAAAGGTGTATATGATTTTAAGACAAAACTAATTATTTTAAGGTCGAAGCATTGAGTTTACCTCTCCAGTGACGACATATTTGCCATCGGACGATACATCGAGTGACGTAACAGTCTTTTTTGACACGTTGAGAATATGGGATTGTTTGTTCTTTCGAGGACTGAACAGCACGACAGCACATCTGCAAAAGACAAAATGTTTGTATAAATTAGTAACCATATGTAGAAAACAATGAAAAGCCTCATTTACTGGATCGTATTTTTGATAGTATTCCAGAAAACACGATTCTTTTAGCTTAAAAGCAATATTAGCCTTAATTTGCCACCTGAATTCCCTCAAATGTCAACATTAACAAGGTTGTGTTAATGGAAAACCAAGGTTTTCTGGGCGTCTTTCTTTGTAGATTAGTAACGATACAGCGTTTATATAACGTGGCAAAACTGGTCAAAGAAAAGCGTAGATCTTGCCAATTTATTTTTTAGAAAAATTAGAATTGTTATGTACTAAAAATAATGGAAAATTACTGGAAAAAAATTACGGAAACTTGATGCAATTTAAGATTCCCAGCTAAAAAACGTATATAAATGCATTTACAACTAATATTTAGCTCAATTTGTTTTGTTATTTCTTTAATTTGCGTAATTTGGACAACTAAGAGAAACTTCTGCTAAGCCGAGAATAAACTGCAAAATTTACTAATGAAAATTTTGTAAAAACAGAAAAATTTGAAAAGGTTGACAATTTTCCAAATTTATCCTCGAATTCGGTTGAAAATTTGTCCACGGAAACTGTTGAAAATTTTCTAAATTTGTCCTCGGAAACTGTTGAAAATTTTGCAAACTTGCCCTCTTTAATTGGTGAATATTTTGTGGAGACATTAATTTTGGATTGTGACAACGTTGAATTTCCCTGACTTTTTTCAAAATATGTCTTTCTTCCCTGACTTTTCCAGGTCTGGGAGAACCATGTATAATATCAGTACGTACTCAGTTTAATTGTCAGACAAATGGAATATTTGCAATAAATCTAGTCCTATTTTATGATTAACCCCTTGATTTTAATTTAGCCCCTTAAACATTAATTGCTACGACAAAATTCCATTTTACTTTAAAAATAAACATATGGTAACTTTGCATTCCAGGGGATGATTTACTAAAACCAAATGCATCAGATGAATTATAAATTGCACCGAGCAAGGTAGCTTAGAGGTTAGCATCCTCGTCTTGCATTCGGTAGACACAGGTTCGATTCCCGTGTCGGTTATCTTCAATTGTGGTTTTCATGGTTTCCCACAATTTCTCCAGGCGAATGTTGAGATAGTTCCTATATTAAATCGGCCATGACCGTCTTCCTATCCCAACCCAACCCTTCACGTTAAAATCCCAAATACGGGAAAATTAATTTAATTGTGATTTGGGAACAGTACACGGAACAATGAATCTTCCAGTAAATCTAAAACCATTTCTGAACAGTTTAACTGGGAAACCAGTAATTGTTAAACTGAAATGGGGAATGGAGTATAAAGGATTTTTGGTATTGGTAGATGGATACATGAATTTGCAGAAGCAGGGTAAAGAATAGAATAGAAATGGCACATTAATAAATTACTTTTTTTTTTCCTGGAAAATAAAATTTTAATTGCTGTTAAACTAATTCTTGCAAATTTAAAACTCATTATTCTTATGTGAATTTTGCAAAACATGAGATTGAGAATGAAAACATTTTAACATATAAGCAGAGGTTTAATTTGGCATGTCGTTTCATTTACGATTTGATTTTTTCTTCCGTAATGTGTTTTTACAATTCAAATATACTGTAGGTATTTGTGAACAAATAAAATTTGAATAATAAAAATATAACATCATCTAATGGGTTTTCAGATCAGTATCGCAACACACATTATTGTTTGCAACCATGTTACAGGGAACCCAAAAGAAATGTAAAGATCATTTTTGTGACAAAAAAAAGGATATTGAGAGAAAAATCCGAGGTTTTTATAGGACTTTCGAAACTTTCTCCCGTGAGAAAATTACATTTTAGAAAGATTCCAGAATAGAATTGCTAGTTTCACATTACGATTGAGGTTAATAGGTATCAAACATTTCCATTTCATTAAATAAAAAGTTAACATGAAAAAATTATTAATATTAAATCGACTTTATATTACGAAGGTAGACACAAATTTATTAAATCAAAATGGAAAGGAAAACAGGGTTCCCCCAGAAATGTCATACAATATTCAATTTTTTTCAAAATTAACATTTGAAAATTGTGAGTTTTGCAAAGTTTATTACGAAAAGCTTGAGAGTTTTGCAAATTTGCCCTCGGGATCTGTTGAAAATTTTAGAAATCTGTACTCGAAAAAAGTTGATTGCAAATATGTGCTGGAGAAGTTTGAAAATCTTGCCTTGAACATTGCGGAAATTTGTCCTCTAAAGCTTAAAAAGTTTCGAATCTGTAGCCCTACTCGAAAACAGTTGAAATTTGAGCAAATACGTACTTTGAAATATTGCTATTTGTGCAAATATGGTACTTTGAAATATTGCAATTTTGAACTTCGAAAAGTTTGAAATGCTTGCAAATTTTTGCTCGGAAAACGTGGAAAATGTTGCAAATTTGTCCTCGTAAACTACGTTGAAAAATCATGCAATTTTTGTCGAAATTTGTCTTTGGAAACTGTAGGGAATTTTTCAAATTTCTACTAAGAAAAAAAAAATTCGCAAATGTGTACTCGGAAACAGTATCCACAACAGCAACATCAGAATTTTGGGTAAATGTTACTGAATTACAGGTACAAGAGTTATAGTAATTTCTTTAATACATGGTAATTACCATTGATTCTGGGATATCTGACCTCAGACATCCACTGTCATTTCGACCCATGAAAGCGCAATGGTAAAACCTCAATTCCCGCAGTTGACCATGGTCAACTAGATTAGTTCCAGAACAGCATCAAGAACTCATCAAAGAGTTTCACCAATAAGATGTCAACCATCAGAAATGGCACATCTCAGTTATTGCGTAGACGGTAATCAAAGGCTGCGTATGTAATTACGTGCATTAATAGCTAGGCTACAATGGCCTTGAGAATCTATCAGAAGTTACGGTAAAAAACAGCTCATTGAATTAAGTGTACCAGGAAGCCTTGAAGAAAAATTAAGCCCAGGAGCATTCATAGGTGTTTCGCGTAAGGTACATGCTTGATGGCGGCGCACAATGAATGGGTCACAAGTTTGAAAGGTCACGATTGCCGAAACGTCGTCCAAGGACACTGCCCAGGTGGCGAAATTTCGCGCCCCTGATCCGAGAGAAGTACAAACACAAAACAGCTGATCACTTTGACACTATTTGCCATGCATATAAATTACATGGTTGTATTCTGCACACAAAAAAATAATGAAATGACGCCTAGAACAGTGTAGTTTGACTTTGTTCTGGGAATGAGTGATCAACTTCAAAATCTCTTGGTCATCTATGGCGAGTTTTGTAAACTTTGTTGTATACAGTAGAATCCACTTATAACGGAGTCTGGAGTCTCTGATCACGTGTTCTTTACCGACTTTACTGTAATTACGAACCATTTTTCACCAAATTAAATTGTTAACATTTTTATGTACAGTTACAATTGAAAGTTAATAATGTACTTGCATATACATGTACCTATTGGGTCACATTTTTTTAAAATTCGGGTTTAACGATTTCCGGATATAACGATCAAATTCTGTCGGTCACTTGAAGATCGCTATAAACGGATTCTACTGTAATTCTTTCAGACCAATTCTTTTCCAAAAGCCGACCCCAAACAAGGATTCAGTAAAAAGTGCTGAAAGTGCTCCGGCATATGCCATCAATTTTCAGTTAATGATCACATTCCATCATTTTTCAGTTTATGATAACGTTGTACATGTAACAGTTCTCAGTTTATATACGTAACATTTCAACGGTTTACAGTTAACAAACACATAATTCCAACAGCTTTCAGTTCATCATCACATGCCATCAGTTTTCAGTTTAGTATCACATGCCATCAGTTTTCAGTTTAGTATCACAATTCCATCAGTTTTCAGTTTATGATTCCATTACATCAGTTTCCAGTTAATGATTATTATTCCACCAGTTTCCAGTTTATTATTATGTTTCATCAATTTTCAGCTTATGGTTATAGTCCACCAGTTTTCAGTTTATGATCACGTTTCATCATTTTTCAGTTTATGGTCATATATCATTAGTTTTTATGATCAAGTCGTACGTTCCCTCAGTTTTCTATTTATCAACATTTTCAATCAGTTTTTAGTTTACGACCACATTCCATCAGTTTTGCTATCTGGTTAATCTACCCACATTGAAAAGAAATGCTTATAAAATGGATTTAAAAAATATGTACAGTACATGCTGACACATACTGTATGTGATGAATTTCAAAAATATGTACAGTATATGATGGAATACATCAAATGTATTTTTAAAATATGTACAGTATATGCTGGAATACATGTAAAGGTTTTTAAAAACATATGTATATGCTGGAATACATGTAATGGATTTCAAAATATGTATATGCTGAAACATGCATGTGATGCATTTCAAAATACATTTTGCTTTATTGAAATACATTTCACACAAAAATTTCAAAATATTTTCTTGCCATATTGCATTTAAAACTCTTCTACTCAATGCGTTTCAAAATTCCAATGCATCAATATGTATTTCGAAATGCACTAACATGAGTTCTAAATTACCAAACATATTTTCGAGTGCATTTATTTTCACTGTGGGCATTAAAAATTAGCGCCCCAAAGCGATTAAGACATCAGAATAAATCTCAATTTGGTGATGCAGTAAAACCTGGAAAAGTGACCACCTGTTTATGTTGACCACTTTTTAGTGTATTGTTTTTTCTAGTGTACATTTACTT
>JAQGBX010000398.1:0-37422 GCA_034698745.1 Megaphyllum sjaelandicum | reverse complement strand
CTCGACACTTGTTTTCGCAAACAAGGAAGCAATTTGATCACTCAAATATTAATTAGCCGTTATTTAACGATTTCAAGCAGTGGCGCCCCCCCCCCGGCTATTATTAGAAGGCATGCTTTCATCAGGCACTGGCATGTGTCGCAGAATGACGTTTTTTCCTCCGAGCCTATATATACATGTACATGCATAGGGTTGATAGGATACGGATTTTCGGATGTCCCAATGATGACATCATTCTTTTTAAATTGCCATAATGACATCATTCTTTGGTAATTTCTATAATGACGTCATTCATTACAAATTCTAGGTACTGAATTTCGGATGTCCAAAAAATATGTCCCACAAATTTCATGACGTCATCAAAGAGTAGGAAGGCTTCATTCATTAAAAATGTCTGGTGCTGACGTCATGCATTAGAAATCTGATAATGATGTCATTAATTAGAATTGATGATGACGTCATCATTCTTTTTTTCATTTGGGAGTGTACCCGCGTAACGTCACATTAAAAAACGAACTTAAAATTTAGATGGAAAAAATGTATACTGGTAAAAGTTGCACTGAATTAACTTTGCATTTACCATTCCAACTAAATTGAACAAACAAATTTACATGTATAAACAAAGAACATACCAGAATATTTGTAATGCAATACTAAAACATTGTACAGTAAAACCTGGAAAAGTGACCACCTTTGTTTGAATGATGACCACCTGTTTATGTTGACCAGTGTATTGTTTTTTTCTAGTGAAAATTTCCTTTGTAAAAATTCTCTGTATAGTGACCATTGACCACCTGTCTATTGTGTGCAGTGACTTATGACCACCTGCCAATTGTGTACAGTGACCAGTGTGTGTTGTCTTTTTTGCAATTTTTACATTGCTAATGTACCTTAAAACGTGACCAGATAACAGATGAGTCACGTTACATCTTGCTTAAATTTAATCCTTGGACGTGATGATTCTGTACTTTTTTTGGTTTTGTGGTTTTTTATTACGTGTATTACAGTCTACATGTATAAGTGCATTGTACATGTTCATTATTTTAATATAATTCAGGCATTCTTTGTATAGTGACCCCCTGTGTACAGTGACCAACATAGCATTTTTTTGGTGGTCACTCTTAACAGGTTTTACTGCTGTACGCATGGGCAGTATTTGCCCCTGTGAATTGGTTACACATATGAGCTTTTTTGTACGTAGTGGTTGCCGTCTTTCATGGGCAGCACCACTATCTGTGTGATTAAAGCACACTATATGAGTGATAAAAACCCTTGTTAACTGATGATTTTTTGTGAAAATATGATTTTTAAACTCGTAATTTCTAACAGTTTGCCGCTCCTCTACCGTTCCTGAATTTCCTGTCAGGCTGAAGGCCCAGCCTTTCCTTGCTACCCTGAAATACGTGGGTTCGGAAGACGAAGGCCACTCCAACCGGCTCCACATCCACGTGGAAATACCTCACGAAGATGGGATGCTGCCTCTAATTTCTACACACGCACTTCATAATGTGAATCTTTTGCTCACCGATCCCATCTACAGCAAGCAGCACGTCTGTTCCAACCTCAACATGCTAAACGACTCGTCCATGGGCAGTTCTGGCTTTCTAAACATTGCAGGCAAGTTGGAAGAACGATGGTAGTTGCAAAAGAAATCAAGTTTTAAAATTATTTGAAAATAACTACCTGTACTAAATAATTACAACAATGTGCACTTTTTCTAGGCTCATTTAAGGATTTCCGAGAAGGCAGCGAGTTTCCGCACCAGCTTAACAGTCAGCTGAGAGGAAATGAAGCTGTGCTGCTATACCAGCATCTGAATCTCAACAATTGCATTTGGAGTTTTGATGCTTGGTATCATATTGCAGAGTTAGTGGACCTTTGTGGAGGTTATGTTCTCAGCGACTCACATGTAATGTATCCCGCAATTTTGACTGAAAATTCACGCCTAGGCCTGTGTGGCAGAGATGGGCATTTGTTAGTCGATTGATCAATCAAGACTAACGACTAATTATTTATGCATTAGTCATAACTAACGACTAATTTGGTTAGTCACTATTCATGGCTCTTCCGATTTATGATTGATTAGCTGTTATCTAGACCAAATAGACTAATATTCTAACTTTGTATCTATGTATGGAACTGGAGAAACTATCTAAACAATTTTTTAAAGTTTTGGTCAATTTTGTTAATATTTGAAAGTATTGCAAAATTTTCGAAAAAATGTTGAAAATTTGCAATATTTTCGAATATTAGCAAAATTGACAAAAAAAATTGCAAAAACTGTCGAAAAATAGCAAAACTGACTAATATCTTCCTAACCGTCGAAAATTAGCAATATTGTCGAAATATTCACAAAATTGTTGAAAAATTTCACAAAATTATTGAATAGTAGCAAAGCTGTCGAAAAATTTTCGAAACTGTCAAAAATTCGTAAACTTGCTGACAAATTTTCCAAATTGTCGAAAAGTTTGCCAAATTGTTAAATATTGTCAAGATTGTCGAAAAATCTGCCAAACTGTCGAAAATTAAAAACAATAGCCTTACTCCGAGGCTATTTTGTCATCAATTTAACTGTCTAAACTTCAATAAAAATAGCCTCGCTTTGAAGCTACAGTGTATTTAGTCATCAATTTTAGTTATTCATTTTAGTCAGGATGGAAAATTTTATTCGGCTAATACTTTGTTTTGATCCAGCGGCCATCAATATGATTGATGGTCGAGAAATAAATTAGTCATTTTGATTTTAGAATGACTATTTTATTGGTTAATTTTAGCCATGATTGAACATTTATGCGACTAATGCCCAACACTGCAGTCTGGGTATTAAATATTTAAATCGCCACAGCTTGACTCAAGAATATGACTATAATTTTAGGTAAAAACGTCAACCCAGAGTTCCATGACTGTAAGGGTTCCATTTTACGTATCATATGTTACTACAACTTCACTGTCAGGCTGGACTTCCGTGGAGCATCACACTGAGATGGATTTTTCGTTTTCTTACAATTCACTGCTCTGGCAAACTGGAGTGGAATTTGAACATTCTTTGGATGCTCAGTTGCAAATTCTTCGGATTTCAATGAGCAGCAATGGCCAACTAATACTTCATTTTCAGACAAAGGCCATGTTTCGAGGTCTGCTGGTTTAGTCGTTGTGACATGGCATTAGCCGATCCCTGATAAAACTACATGTACATTCACATTGTTTCTAACTATAAATTTAGGTGTATTTCTCATTAAACATCATACGATGCCCAACGAGGAAAGCCAACTGATCCCACCTAATCATCTAGCACTGACATTCACTTTAAGCCTATTGTGGTCAGCCGAGACATTTGATGGTCCAACACAGACGTGGAGAGCCATCAGTGACTATAGTCTCAAGGTATGATACCAAATATTGTAATTCCAAAAACTTCTCAAAAACACTATAATTGATTCTATACTTATCGTTGATTTGGCAAGACATGCAGTAAGGGCTTCTTTTCAAGTTAAGGACGATAGCAACTTCCGAGTAAACCTTAACAAAGAATTTCTTTAAATATCTGATTTTTATCTTCAGTTTATAACCAAAATAAAAATACTTTCTTTACAATAGGATTATACTGGAAAATACGTCCTTCAACTGATTCCATGTACTGTTCCTCCAACTCAAATGTACACTGTAGAGACTAAGCAGGAAACCTCTCTGTCATGCACAGCTCATCCACCACAAAAGTAAGCTGTCAGGGTGTTCAAAATTCCTAAATGCATATCATTTTTCCAATTTGCTACTCTGTATAAAGTATACACCAAGTTTAAAGCCGGTCATACACGAGGAAAGTTATATCTGGAAACTTGGCAATTTTAGGTGTGTCCGAAAAGTCAGGCGCGTATTTCTGAGCATTTTACTAACCAAGTTAAGAAATCCAAGTTATTAATGTCGTCGAAATCCAGAATTAATCCGTCTATATGCATGGTTAGCTCAGGGCCCATTTGCAAACTTTTCAAAGATTTTCCCAGTACAAATTTTTAAAATTTTCATCATTTCTGAAGACAAATTTGCTAAATTTTTAACAGTTTCTGAGGACAATTTGGAAAATGTTGCCAATTCTGATGATAAATTGGAAAAATGTTCAACGTTTTCCAAGGACATATTTACAACATTTTTAACCTATTCCGATGATAAATTTGCAATATTTGTAGCATTATCCCTAAATTTACAAAATTTTCAACAGTTTCTGGGGAGAAATTTGCAAAATTCTCAACTTTTAAGAATGCAAATCTAAAAATTTATAACCTTTTTCGAGCAGGCCTATACAAATATTAAAATTTTTCAAAATTGACATTGGTAAATTTTGCAAAATATGGAAAGTTGTCCTGTGTATATAGTTTTTGTAAAATCGTGGATAACATTTTTATTTTTGTCATTGGTTTGGGAAAATTGTTTAAAAACTTGGATAAATCAATGAAGTTGAGTAGGAAATTATTGGGGAACCCTGTTTACGGTAAACATGCCTTCGTTTTCAAGCATTCTAAGAGGTTTTAAAAAAAACCGATAATGTTCTCTTGGGTTAAAAAATTCTGGAAATTCAATAATGGATGCCGGGATGTGCCACGAGATTGCAATAGATCGAGCTGCAGTTCTTGAGTGTTTTTCACCAGATCCATATTTTACAAAGTTCCACTTTCTAGGCATTGTCCCGTTCACCAAACTGCATATTTGTATTGCAGATTCGTCATCCCCATAACTTTCCAACAAGCCAATCGACCAGTTCCGGTAACCTACTCACTAAACACTGCATTTCATCTTCTGAATGATGAAAACATTTTTCTAGCCGATCCATGGCATCTCGAATACCCGCTGTTGGATGCAGACTATAATGTGGCGTTTTCCAAAGGTTTGTTTTGACATCTTTCACGTTTTCCAATTTCAGTTTGACTTTGACGTTTGTCTGTACATTGATTTTTCGTAGGGCAAAAAGTTTATGGGAGAGTTTTGTGGCATCCTAGTCAGGACCTGGCCTCAGCTTATCGCCTTCAAATTGAGAAAGTTTTCTTGTGCTCAGGGCTAGACAGCTACCTTCCTGTGTATGATCCCAGCGGGGAAGCATATGGTGAAGGGCCGCAGTTTGGTTGCCTTCGACCAAACAAGAAACTGAAGCACCGCATTGTAGTTTTGGTAATTTTTAACTTAGGATGTTCAATCTTCATAAATCCTTCGATGTATTTTTTATGGCATTACAATTATAGGACCGTAGTAATTATTATGATGGAAAAATGCTCACTGCAAATTCTCATGATCTGAATGCAAAATTTGCAAAAGACAATGCTGCTTACTCTCTGCTGCACTCAATGAGTGGCATGGATGGATTCATTTTCGATGTTGATGCACTTTATAAGGTGAGGTATTTACTATTTGCATGTTACTTTTGAATTATTAATAGATCTGATGCAAGGTTCCCCCAGACCTGGAAAAGTCAGGGAACTTGAAATTGTCTGGAAAAGCGGACTTATTTTTGAAAAAATCAGGAAAATTCAACGTATTAATGCTGTCACAGTCCAAAATTAATGTTTCCCTGTGGTTAGCTCAGGGCCCATTTGCAAAATATTTCCCTAGTACAAATTTAAAAAATTTCCAGTAGTTTCTGAAGACAAACTTGCAAAATTTTCCACGTTTTCCGAGTACGAATTTGCAAGATTTCCAACAGTATCTGAATACAAATTTACAAAATTTTCAACAGTTTTCAAGGACAAATCTGCAAAATTTAAAAATAGTTTCCAAGAACAAATCTGCAAAATGTTTAACAGTTTCCGAGTACAGATTTGCGAAATGTTCAAAAGAATCCGAGTACAAAGTTTCAGAGTTTTCAACAGTTTTCGAGGATAAATTTTCAACAGTTTCTGAAGACCAATTTTCAAACATTTCATAATATAAATACCAACCTTTTCCACCACAAATTTGCAAAATTCTCAACTGTTTTCTATTTTACAATCTTTGAATAAGTAACAGTGATATATCTCCAGCAAACGAAATAAATTTTAGAACTTGCATTACCTAGGTTTTCTGTTTTTTTTTTTTTTAGATTGATGCTGTCCACCAGTGGTTTGTGCAGGTTTTATACACCATTGGACTTGCAGAAGGCAGCAAGAGATTAAAGCGTACAATCCTGAGCAGGTCGCTGTCTTCACAAAATGGAACAAACATGAAGCTGCTTTCCCTGAATGATGCAAAAGATCCTGAAGAAACCAGCACCTCGCATGCAGCTATTGTTTTGATTATCATCTTCATCTCACTTGCGTTAATCTCAACCGGACTAGTAATACAATATTATCTTAGAAAACGTCATTGTCGCCAGACCAACCAGACTCCAAAAACCGCGAAAAGTGCCCAGCCCCTTCTTGCTAATCGGTTGCAAGCAAAGACCGCTGCAAATAAGTTTTGCACAGTTAGGTTTCAGAACACACAATCCGTGAAATGTTTGAATGCAGAGGCCGCCGATTTGTCTGAAGTCTGAAGAGTTTAGGTAATTCTTATAAAGAAAGTCTAAGTGAATATCTAAATCATAAATGTATTTTTATAAAAGCTATCATTACCATCATTCATCAAAATATGTTACATGTATTATAGGAAAACATGAGTATGATAATTCACTCTGCAACTTGTGCCAAAGTTTCTCTTTCTCAGCAATAAAATTCTAATTTGTATGAGTTAAACATTTTTTACTACAGTCTTATACTTTATATCAGTGTTTCCCAACCTTTTTGCACCATCTGACTGGTACAAATATTTCGCGGACTGGAAAAAATATTTAACAGACCACCGCATGTAAGTCAACCATACAAACCATTATCTAAGTGCTCCAAGAAATTTAATATTCAACTTCCAGATTTTTAAACAAATTTCCCTGACCAAGACCAAGTAAAAATTGACCTACATGTACAGTATGCCAATGTTATCCACGATTTTGCAAAATCGACACAGGGAAATTTTCAATATTTTGCTAAATTTACTTATGATAATTTAAAAAATTTGAAAATTTATCTTCAGCCAGTATGCCAATGTTATCCTCGATTTTGCAAAATCGACACAGGGAAATTTTCAATATTTTGCTAAATTTACTTATGATAATTTGAAAAATTTTACAATTGGGCCCTGAACTAACCGAAAAATGTACAAATTCTATATCAAATAGACTAACCAAGTTAATATTTACACAGTTATCTTCCAAAATTCTGCATTCACGCATTCTGGAGGCGCGCTTTGCTAGTTTCTGTGACTACATGTATATAATATTGACTTTATACATCAATTACATGTAAATGACATGTAATTACATACCAATCAAAATTGCCCTTCAACACGTACGTGGTATGCCTTAATCGTTCCCATGAATTTGCATAAATATTTTCAACTAAAACTAATTGCTATTTATTTTGCAACACTTTCATCATGAAGCTATCAACATACAGTACATGTGTCTAATCAACTGGCAATCTAATCCTTTACGTTTACAGATTAATAATAGATGAAAGACAAATTAGTAAACTGCTCACCTTCAGTAACGTCTGGCTTCAGGCATACTTCACAAACTGCATTTCTTAGAGAATTTCAGAGTTCTCTTGCCTTGCATATGCAGATAATGTCTTGAAATCAATGACACTAATACCGTGGTGACTTCTATAAAAGTCGGCCATCGCCATGCTCCTCCAAACTTCTTCATCCTTACTGTCTCCTCTATTCTTTCCAATAATATCCTTTTGTCCGCTAGCTACCAGTGGCTGTAGACAGATGCCAAATGTAAAACTTAATGTTGTTGTATGCGTTTTCTAGCTGTTGATAATACGAGGGGTTTTCATTAAGTTTCCACAAACATTTAATTTTTGGAAAAACGACTGTATGGATTTTAATGAAATTTGGTAAAGAATGAATGGCATGTAAACGTCATCTAGAAATAAACCATATCATTTAATGTTGAAATATTTCCAGAAATGATGAAAGAATTTTTTCAGATTGAATAAAGTTAATGAAACTTACCCTCGTACATTTATAAAAATGCTAAAAGCAGACAGCAATAGCAGCATAACATACATTGATATATTACGAATTTTATTTTTCAGCAAATTTTTTTGTTTCTAATTTAGTTCCTTGAATCTTTTTATCCTTTTATCTGGGAATCTCGGTACTCTCCACAACCTAAATTTCTGAAGTTACATGTTGCATGTTGCTAAGGATTTTTCCATTTAATTTGTGGTTCTTAACTTCTACAACCCAATGCTAACTGACATTAGATAGATTTCCTATAGAATAAGTGGGTTAAACTTTCTGAGCAATGATTAAAATCATTCCTTTCCAGGGGTTCTGATTCCAGCTATTACAGTAATCTCTCTTCTTGCATGAAATATTATTTGTCATCAAACGTGAGCAAATAAACTAAATTTCTTTCTGTAACAATAAAAGCCAATTTTTTTTTAACAAAATATCAAACAAATAGGTACGAACCGATGAAATACCTGGATATGTTGTTTGTTTGTTTGATAATTTTTAACGTTGGCCTATTTCTGCTACACGAGAGCTAAACACCAACGCCAGGGGATGTGCCAGCGTCACCTACCTGGGAATTTTGCCTAGGAGGGGGGGGACTTTCACCCCCACAAGAGGGATCTTTAACGTGCAGAGATCAAACGGGATCTACACGGGACCTCGGTTTAAACTCTCATCCGAAAAAACCGCCACTTAGAGAATATTGCACATCCTCAAAATTCTCACCGACCTCGACCGAGGAGCGAACCCCGATAATTAGGATCGAGAGGCAAGCGTGCAAACCTCTCGACCAACATCGCCGGTGATATGTTCTGTAAAGGGACACGTAACCAGATTCTTGCGAAGAAATGCTTTAATGTCCCATTTCTGATACATCCAAAAAGGGTGAAAAGCCGAAGATGCTTTAGGTTTGCACCGATTAGGGCCATCGTGACAAACGCAAGACATCTTCGGCTCACAACAAGGAAGTTACACTAGAATGGATGCCATTGACAATTAAGTTCCAGCACGACGATAAAATATGGCATGACAAGTCAACTATGAGCTGCTGCTGGGACAGAATAGCAGGAAGGGGGGATGGGAAGCGAGAACAATAGAGGCGAAAGTGGGAGGGACAAAGGAAATATACAATGATGAACCAGTTCAGAATAGTAGCGTAGAGATTTAGTATTGTTACACGACGTGTGCAGAGGCTTAGAAGCTTGTAATACTCGTGATGCTATGTAATAATGTAACTGAACGATGAAAAGAATCTTATTTCCTGAAGGCGCAACATCTCCATCGATCAACGCTAAAAAAGCTCCCCCGAACAACTTCAAAAAACTAACGAAAGAATAGAATATGTGTTTATATAATATGTATATGTAATAATATTAATAATGGAGCTCATCCTCTCAATTAAAAATGTCGTTATCATGTCGAAGAAGCCTAGGGTTAAATATGACAGAAGCATTCATCCACACCCGCGAAGGTCCTAAAACTCCGCTAAAAAGTCTGTTATTCGTAAGCATTTGCAAAAAGTGACGCTACGCTCGCGGTTTACTCGCAATCTAACTGTCCTGGTGATGGTGGGGCGGGATGTCCACATCCTCCTCCACTTCAACGATCTGTTGCTTGGAAGCTGCTTGCATACTCTGGCGCAGTTGCTCAATGTCGGGATGGTCCTCGTACGAGTCGTCAGTCTCGACAACGATGATGTCTTCACCGTTAGGTCCACGGACTGTTCTTCGGACCTCGTGACTTACTATTCTGAAAACAGAAAGAAATGAACACTCTTAATTCCAAGCTCTAGCCTCTGGGCACTCATTCGCAGAAATCTAGAAGGACTAAATTGATCCTAAACAATACATTTTTATTCCAGCATGTTTGTTTGAACATTGCCAGAGTTAATTCCTTTCATTTTAATGTCTAATAGTTTTCAATCCAATTTTTCACAAAAATAACCCAAATAACTGTAATTTCCAAATACAAATGGAAAATTACTGTATAACGAAATTAAGACTTGATTCAGTTACAACCTTTAATTTTAGTGTCTAATTCATGAATCGTCCCAGCAGGACAAGCATTAAGAACCACACAATTGTTTTCAATCAATTTTTTCCCAAAAACTGCACAAATAACTGCAATTTCCAAACACAATTAGATGACAAATTTAAGAAAACTAAAATATGACATTTACTGCCGAGAAGTAAATTTGAATAGTAATTAGTTCAACGTTTTTTTTACTTGCTATATTCTCGACCATGCCAAGATGGAAAATAATGATTTTCAGGTGAATTTCATTGAATGCATTGCTTCAATATGAATCATCTCACGTAAGAAATCATGTTTGAAGCCAAATTCCTACATCAGGGTCCCCAAGAAATTTCATCTTCAACTTCCCTGACATTTCCAGGTTTTAAACAAAATTTCCTCGACAACTGTTTTGCAAAATTAGAACGAATTTTTTTGTGAAAAGTTTACAAATTTGTATTCGGAAAAAGTTGTAAATTTTGAAAATTTGGACTCGGAAAAGATTGATAATTTGTACTTGGAAAAGTTTGAGAATTTTTAACATTTTTCCACCGATTTTCAACTTATCCTCTGAACTTTTGACAATTTTACAAACCGGTAATCGAAAACAGTTGACAATTTTGCAAATGTTTGCTCGAAAACCATGTACAATTTCGCAAGGTCTTCAGAAAGAAATGAAAATTTTACAAACTTGTACTGACATTTTTTAGAAAGTTTGCAAATGGGCCCTGTGCAAACCACACAGAAACATACATTTTGGATTTTCAAATAAGTCATTCTTCCCTGACTTTTCCTGGTCTTGGGGGGGACCCAATACTCAATTTGCCTATCATAAAACAACTTCAAATAGTCTGAAAACCCCAATGAAATTTGAACAAATGAGTTTTGAAACAGATTACATCGGAAATACAAATTTGAAAATTGGAAACAATGCCAAAAAAATCCAATAATAATCAAATATCAAGAAACCTTGTAGTTGTGGTAGTCGCAGGGAGTGATTCCTCGTCTTGCTCTTCCACTCCATAATCACCTTCTAAGAAGAAAAAATGGAAAATTTATTAAGAGAAAATGCTAGAAGGTGCATTCTCCAGGCATGCAGGACTTCGTGCAATGCATCTTAGTGGGAAAACGGGGATGTACATTTCCCACAAAGTGCCCATGCGTTTTTTGTTCACAGGCTTCCGGAAACTCATCCCGATTGAAAACGAAAATTGGATGCATAAAAACCTTCTGAATAAAATTCAGCCCTTCTCTGGGGATCCCAAGATTCAGATTCTAGCTCTTCTATTTCTGAAAATAAAATTGCTTTAGGTCATATGGGTGCTCTAGGCAACATCATCACACGACAACTGGCTTGGTTAGTGAAAAACAATGCTGCGCTAAAAAAAAGGAAATCAAAATTAAGCACCAGAGTGTTAACAGTGCAACGACACAAAGCAATCCAACACCTAGTGCAGCCCCAAAAAAAACCAACTCAAATAAAAACAAACAAAATATTAGTGGCATATTTGTCATTACAGCGAACTAGTGAACAAAAGCTGTTAGTAACACGTCGGAAGTGGCAACGACCTTAATCCCAAATTGATTAGTGACCGAAAAGACTTTGACATCAAAGAACTGTTTGGTTACAAAAAAATTATTTTCAAATTCTACAATAAATATTGGTTGATGCAGCACATATACAGTAAATTACATGCTGTACGCTTTATTTCTGCAGAAAAAAAAACTGCATTTCAGAACATGAAACATTCAGAATTTGTATAACAGCTGACGAGTTATGAAGCTTCTTCAGAGCATTCAGAAAACCCATGTTCCAAGAATCCAATTAAGGGTTAATAAATCACCATGAAAATGTTATCAATGACCCAACAAGCCGAGCAAACTCTTAAAACAAGCTGGTCACTTAGATACTACCGGTTACACTACAATCACCTAGAGATTTGGTTAATGTTTATTATAGCTAAAAGAAATATTAGTCAACGCAAGATCGGGTTATAAGTGAATTTGGATTTGTTCGGACAACATTTAACTACAGTATTATAAGGAAAATAATTTTGAATGCTAACCATGAGAAGACCAAAAGAAAAATGTAGAAATATTTCTGAATATTTTGTTTTCGTATACAATGACCTGTACTTGATTCAAAGGATAAAAAGATAATCATGGACCGGATTCCCCAGAAATTTCAAATTCAATTTCCCTGACTTTTCCTGAATTTTAAACAAATTTCTCTGAATGGCAATGTTATCCACGATTTTATAAAATTGGCCCAGGACATTATTCAATATTTTGAAAAACCTGACTGATGATAATTTTGAAATAGAAAATATTACCAAAATTAGCATGAGAACATTTCGAAAATTTCACTAATTTATATTCGTAAAAAGGTTGACAGTTTCGCAAATTTTTGTACTCGGAAAAGGTTGCAAATATCAGGGTTCCCTCAGAAATTGCCTATCCAACTTCCCTGATTTTTCCAAATTATAAACAAATTTCTCTAACCAACGACGATTTTGGAAATCGTGTTTTGCATTGATATTTTTTACAAAATTTACTTCCTACGAAAATAGGAAAATTTAAAAAATTTGTATTCAGAAAATGTGGAAAGTTTGGCAAATCTGTACTCGAAAACAGTCGAAAATTTTGCAAATTTGTGCTCTGAAAACATGGAATATCTCGCAAGTTTGTCTTCGGAAAGTGTTAATTTTTCAAATCTGACATGGGATACTGTGTAAAGTTCAAAAATTTTGAAAGTTTATCTTCGAAAAAATTAAAAATTTTGCAAATGTGTCCTTGGAAACTGTTGAAAATTTGTCCTCTGAAATTTTTGAAAAACTGTTAAGTGTACCGGAGAAATTTAAAAAACTTTGTAAATGGACTCTTGAGCTATCCTCGTAGAAGCATTAATTTTGGATTGTGACATTATTAACAAGTTGACTTTCCCTGGCTTTTTCAAAGTAAGTTGTTCTCTCCTGACTTTTCCAGACACTTTGAAGTTCCCTAACTTTTCCAGGTCTGGGGAAACCTGAGGGATAAGTTTCAAATGATTTAAAAATTACAGCAAAAAATAAATAAATAAAACAAATTATAGATTGAAGACTACTAAATTTTCCTAAGGGATCGTTTAGTAATGGCCACAAGTACAAAATATGGAATCACAAAATTACGTAGTATGTAATAGCGTGACATTTCTACAACCAAATTGGTGCAGTTTTCAAAACTTCCAAAACATGCAAAACTATGACCTCTTGATCAACAAATACTGTATAACAACTTATGCTCCCAGTCCTCGCACCCTTTTCTCGACCTAACGTCCACCTCATGTAGACGTGTTTTAGTTTTTAAGTCATTAATACAACATAAAAAAACGATTAATTGCAGTAAAATAATGTTAGTACAGATCCATCTACCCCACCATGCATGAAGGCATGCATCAGTCAATCAGCAACCTATACAAATGTTACAAAAAAGTTGATAAAGGTGGCAAAATAATACGTATTGAGATTAGTAATACTTGAAACAGGAAGTACAAAACATTGTTTCAATCTTGTATACCTTTTCATCAGTTCTCCATGTGGTGAAATGTTAATGAGCAAATGTTACCTTGTCATGCTGATTAAAATAGGTTCGCAAGCAAAAAACAGCACGAGAAATTAGTAAAATGTAAGGCGACAGATGACCGGAAGTCACATTCCATGCTAGAAAAAATAACTGGAGTTTTGGAGGGAAACACCCTTTTGTTCATGATTTCTCGAAGTTACGTTACATTATTTGCAACTTTGTAGTTTGATAATCACAATTTCAAATCAGGGGTTCTTGTCATTACCAAAGGAAATAAACTTAGACGTGCTCTTCGACGCAAACACGTGTGGGTAAACAGCTCGTCAAGCTGGCAAACTGTATAAACAGGGTTCCCCCAGAACAGCGATCCCTGACTTTTCCAGTTTTTAAAAAAATTTCCCTGACCAATGTCAAAAATGACATATCGATAATTTTGTAAATTTGAAAACATTAGCATCAGAAATTTTTTGAAAAATTTATAAACTTGTCTTCGGAAAATGTTTAAAGTTTTGCAAATTTATCCTCGAAATAGGTTAACATTTTTGTAAATCTGTCCTCATAATAGGCTGAAAATTTGTCAAGTTTATCCTCTAAAAAGTTGAACATTTTGCAAATGTGTCCTCGGTAAATTGGTCCTCTAAGATTGTTCAAAATTTGGCCAATTTCTTCTGGGATAGAATTAAAAAGTTTTCAAATGGGCCCTGAGCTAACCACATAGAAGTATTAATTTTGGATTGTGACAACATTAATACGCCGAATTTCCCTCACTTTTTCAAACTAAGTCTCTTCCCTGACATTTTCAAGTTCCTTGAATTTTACAGTTTTTCCGTGTCAGGGGGGAACCCTGATAAAATAAATCTCAATAAATATTATGGATAATAAAACAAATTTAATTTGCGCTGAAAGATGCATCTGCAAAAGTGCAGAAAACTCATTTAACAAAAGTTGATGCAATGGTTTTCGTTTGTTGTTTGATTGGGTTTTTTTTTAAATTTTTGCCCCGTTTTGACGTTTGGTAAAAAAAAGGGAATGTTTCAAAAATAAATAGGCATTTTTACTCGTATTTCATTATATTCCAAACGTGATAATACATTTTCTTCAAGTTAAAACATATTTTAGAAAATCTGGTCTGTTCAGACCAATGTTGGCTATCAACGTTTGAAAAACATCTTGGGTGTTCTAGGGTCAAATAATAACAGCGGAAAAGGGGACGAACTTAGAAAATCTACACTTAGTAAATTCACAGGACTAGTCTAAACACTTTCCCACTTCATGACCACCTTATCTAGATCAGCATTGCCATTGTTTACCCACACATGCCCTCGATCAGAGACGACGTCCAGGGCTTCGGCACAGAGAACATGCCATCAGGGGAGGGTACAAGATTTGGGAAACGGATAAAGAGTGGACGAGCGATGCGAGTGGAAAAAGCCGAGAAAATCAAAAAGTAAGCACTAGAAGTGGGACAAATGAATAGCACACATACACCAGTTAGTGGTTTAGTCTACCTGGGCGGTGAGGTCCTACGGATGCACTGTGGGCAGAGGATTCGGCCTCCGGGCCGCAGTAACAATCCTCAGAGTGCGAGGAGGAAGACACCGTGGGGGAGGAGGGGGGCGATTCCCTGAGCAGCGGGGACTTTCGGGGGGACCCAAAGTCGGGGAGGGTGGTCGAGGAGCTCTTAATGGTCACAGTCTTGGTGACGCTCTTGTGGGTGGGGGACATGTCCGTCGAAGTGGGGCGGATTTTGGTCTCCGTCTTAGCGGTGCTGACCACGTGCTTGACCACTTTCATGGCATTGCCCTGCTGGTCGCGCGTGGTCACCTCCTCGGTCACGCGACCGGGTTCGAAGCCCTCGATGGTCTGCTTCAGGAAGGCCTCCATCTGCTGCTGAGCAGTGGGTCCGGAGAAGGAAACATCCCCGACGCTGGGCTGGACGCTCCGTTTTCGGACGACCCTTCGGACATTTCCGAATTCGTCCATGCTCTCAAATGTCTCTGTCTCAGCCTCTTCGGGTTTCTGGCCCTCCACGAAGGCGGCTCCAAAGTCTGGCATTTCGGCACTGGCCTGGCTCAAGTATTCCTGGATCTTGCGCTCAGCTTCTGGACCGGTGTAGCTGACCGTGGTCACCTGCGGCTGCATGATGAGGCGGTGCTGCACGGTGCGGGTCACGTGGACATTGCCCAGGTCGTCGGTGGTCTCCATCTCGACGACGTCGTCTCCAGGCTGGAAGCGGGCGATGTACTCCTTCATCTTCTCCTCGGCGTCGGGGCCGGCAAAGGTGACGGTGCGGACTTCCGGTTCCAGCATGACGGTCCGGTGGATGGTGTGTGAGAAGGGATCGTCGTGGCTGGTGGCATAAAGCTCAAGGTTGCCTTCCGTGTCTGTGACGGTGCGAGTGTCCTTCTGGAAAGCGGTCTGCTCCGTCTGGACATTGCCCTCCGAGTCCACGAACTGCCTGAGGGCCTCCTGTTCGATGTACACGTGACGGCCATCGT
Organism: Megaphyllum sjaelandicum; assembly: GCA_034698745.1. NCBI lineage: Eukaryota > Metazoa > Arthropoda > Diplopoda > Julida > Julidae > Megaphyllum > Megaphyllum sjaelandicum. The sequence goes on along the minus strand of JAQGBX010000398.1, from coordinate 21,328 downwards.
CGAAGCGTGGGTCTGGGGGCGAGCCCGCGCCCACGCCTTGGTTGTTGCGGTGCTCCAGGTCGAAGGTATCCGTGCTAGACACCATGGTGGATTCCTCGCCCGATGTCTGCATGCTGGTGAAGCTGGACGACATGATGGAGTCGGTCTCGTACTGGTAGGTAGCGTGTGTTGCCGTGGAGCTGCTGGGCTCCAGAGAGTCGGTGCTGGAAGCCATCGTATCGGCGCCGCTTCTCTTGAAGGTCCTCGGGGCGCCCAGAGAGTCACGGTCAAACTCACGGCTCGCTGCGCCGACGCCAGCCTCCTCCTGGAGAGAGTCAGAGTCACAGTCATCTTTGGCGTCATCGTGCAGGGAGTCCCTGTCACACTGCTCAGTCTTATCCTGGATAAGGGCACTGGAAGACTTAGAGGTGGCCTCGCGTCGCTCCTTGGAGCTGGAAGAAGTGTCCTTGGACTCCTGAAGCGCAAGCTGGACCTGGGCAGGAAAGTCCACGTCTCCGTCCAAAGAATCGGTGTCACCGTCGTCGCCAGGGGAAGGTGTCTTGTCCACCAGGCTGCTCTCGGTGGCGTCGCCACTTTCTACGGAGCCAGAATCGACCTTGGCCTTCTCCAGCTTGGGCGCTGGCTCTGGCTCTGCACCAGCCACGAACTGCTCAACATTGGACTGAGCTTGCTTGATGATCTCGTCGATCTCGAACATGCGTTTTTCATAGTCGTCTGAGTCGGTGTCATCGTCTCCGCCTCGCTCCGACAATGTCTCTTGGCTTTCTGCTTCAGAGGCCTGGCTCTCATGGCCTTCCTCGATCTCCGACAGACGGGCTGCTTCCTCACGGGCAAGGCGCTCAATGCGCTCGGCATCCAGGCACTCACGCTCCAGACGCTCAAACTCCTGGAGTGAGGTGACGGAGCCATCGTCGCCCCGTCCTCCCCGCTTGCCATTCAGTGACTCCTGGGAGCTGGCGCTGAGTCGGCGGTCGCCTCGCGCCAGTTCAGCTTCAATGCGCTCGAACTCTTGCAGCGAGGACATGGAGACGTCATCGTTCTCCCCACTACGACTGAAGAAGCGTCGCCCGGCAAGAAAGTCGTAGTCTGGAGTGCTGGACTTGGATTCTTTACTGGGGCGTCCGGCCTCTGCCTTCTCATCCTCCTCCTCATCTTGTTTCTCGCCTTCTTCAGCAATGTCTTCAAGCTCTTCATCACGAGGGTAAAACTCGGCGCGTTCGTCGTACTCGCGTTCGAAGTCCATCTGGTACAAATAACCAGAGCTCGCAGCTGCTGGTGCTGTTTCAAACTGCAGTTCCATCCATTTTTCGGCGTCGATGTCGCCCTCTTTGGGCGGTGGGCTTTCCTCACCACTGCTCTTTTCGGCCTCCTTTTCTTGCTCCTCAAACTCGCCTTTTTCGTAAGAGCCTCCTTCTTCCGCTGGTGCATCATCGGCGTCGTCATCTGGGTAGTAGTGCACTCCGAGAGGCTTGACACTGACTGATGAGAACGTTGTTGGTTCTTCTCCATCATCGTCATCCTCATCGGCTGGATGGACGTCGCTCTTCTCCACCATCTCAAAGGAATCGCTGCTGTCCTCAGAGTCCCGTTTTTTGGGGCTTGGCGCCTCCGCCTCTTCTTCTTCCTCTTCATCTTCATAGTCTGGGAACTGGTAGCGCTGGTCAACCATGGGCGTGATGTGCTGTGTGACGGTAATGTCAGGAATGTCAATGGCCTTGGCAGCCGCTCCTTTTTCTTTAGCGGACCACTCGCTGGTCTCAAACTCGTGCTTCTCGCACTCTGGGTCCTCCAGGATCTCCTTGTAGAGAGGGGCACTCTTGCGCTCCTCAAAGTCCTCCCGGATCTCGTACTCGTCAAGAGGCTCCGGTGAAGCTGGCCGCTCCATCTCCTCGGAGGCCTCCTTCTCCTCCGAGGCGTCTGTCTGCTTCATCAATTCTGTGAGTTCAGAGTCAGGACGATCGTCAGAGAACTGCAACTCAGAGAAGGGCCTTTGCTCTGAGTCCGACTCAGCATGGGACTGTGGCCGGCTGCTAAGGTCAAGGTCACGCAGCTCCGACTCAGGTCGGTCGGAGTCCAGCTCCAGCCGGGCGAGGGCCAGATCCGCCTGCTTAGCGGAGCCAGAGCAGACCATTTCCTCCTCGACGTCCGTGTGCCGGAAGCTTGAAGTGACACTTTGAAAGGACGCCATCTCATGGGCCCCCTCAACGTGCCTCGCGTCGTGCATTTCCTGTTCGGACTCTACGTCCGACAGTTCCTCATCGGACACGTCGGAACGTTGCGGAGCTGTGAACAATGGATGTGCTTCAGGGACGATGTCGGGCTGGCGGTGGCCATCACAAACCCCCTCTTCATCTCGTGCTCCAGCAACTGTTGTCCCATCAGCGACATAGCCATCATCGGGCCCTGCATCATACTCTGGGAAGAACTCTACTTCGACTGGCCCGTTTGCTTGTGAATAGACGTCAGGAAGATACCGGGACCGGTCCTCATCCTCTTCAGCGGGAGGCGCTGAAGCCACGGGGATGGCCGCCATTCCATCGAACAATCCAATCGCATTGTAGAGTCCGGTGTTGTCCACGATGGGAGTGGGGAAGAAGTCGCCTCGTTGTTGATCGGTGCTGGTGCAGACTGGTTCACCAGGCTCCCTGCCGGCGCTCTGGTCCGGAAGATCATCGACGCACTCACCGGCAAGATATGCGCCAGACTCCTGACGATACATAGAGCCATGGGCACTGTCGTCTCCAAGATATCCAAGAGTAGCAAAACTGGAGTCAGAAATACGAGATGTATGCTGGTCAACGTCGTGCCGAACCACCGAATCTCCAGAGATGGAGATACGGGACTGGCAGCTGACCAATGTCTCGGCATCTGTGGAAGGGTCTGGCCGTACAATGTCCATTTGGACAAATTCAGAAGTGGTGCCCTTCCAGTCGGCCATTTCTGACTCGGTGATGACCTCAAACGGACTTCCTAGTTCCGCTTCCCCCCAGTCGCCTTCGCTGCGGAAGTCAGCTGAGGCAGCTATGATAGTGGAAGTGCTGTCAGCAGACTCCATGGTGCGCACGGGTTCGAAGGCCCTCTCACCGCGGATCACGTGCTCAGGGATCTCCGTCTCGTACGGCTCCTTGACCGGCGTCTCTGGGGCGAAAAAGCGATCATCGTCTATCGTTGGGGTCTCAGTGTCCCGCTCCAGTTCGACGGCAGAGGGCACCAGTGTCTCGCTGGCCTCTGAAGACACCTCCACGCTGCCTAAGTGACCGGAGCTCTCAGAGTCGATTGATCGCATCGACTCCCTGGAGCTGTGGCTCAAAGAGGAGCCCGCGGTCATGTACTCCTGCGAGGTTGGGGCTGTCCGGTAAGTGCCGTCCTCGGAAGTGGCACAAGTGTCGTAGTCGGAGGAGCCAGGCCCACTCAGCACCAGTGTCTCCACATCGGACGAACATGGCCGACTGGTGGCCGGTGTCCCACTCTCCACAGCTGATGAGTAATGGCTCTCTCCAGAGCTGGAGAACCCCTCGGCCTGCTCACCCTTGTCTGCCTGGGAGGAGGTGTCACTTCTGCGGGCCTGTTCCACTTGCTCGCGACGTAGTTTTACCACTTCCTGAAACTCTTGTTCCTGCTTCGCCCGTCGTTCACGGTCCTTCTCCAGCGAGTACACCTCCTCCACGAACGGGGTTTCACCGAAGGAGTGTTCCCCCTCTTTCTCGTCCAGCTTGGTGTAACTTTCGGTTTCCCCCAAGCTGCTGGAATGGTGGGGTTTATCCTCCGCGAATTTGGCTGACTGTTCTGCCTCTTCGAATTTGGTCGATTGTCCTGTCTCCGATTTAACGTACTGTTCCCGTTGAACAGTCTGCAATGACTCTGAGAAGCTGCTGGAATGCTCTTCCTCTTCAAATTTAACCGAATGTTCTGTCTCGGATTTGACAAACTGATCTTTCTCCGATTCAAAAAACTCTTCTTTCTCCGATTTAAAAAACTGGTCTTTCTCCGATTTAACGAACTGGTCTTTCTCCGATTTAACGAACTGGTCTTTCTCCGATTTAACGAACTGGTCTTTCTCCGATTTAATGAACTGTTGTTTATCGGGTAAGACGAATTGCTCTTTCTCCGATTTAACGAATTGCTCTTCCTCCGATTTAACGAACTGTTCTTTATCGGGTAAGACGAATTGTTCTTTCTCCGATTTCACAGATTGTCGCGTTTCCTCGAAGCTGCTGGAATGTACCTCCTCGGATTTTAATGACTGTTCTTTCTCCGATTTCACGGAATGCTGAGTCTCCTCGAAACTGGCGGAATGTTCCTGCTCTTCAAATTTCACCGATTGAACTTTTTCCGATTTAACAAATTGTTCTTTCTCCGATTTCACAAACTTATGCGTCTCCTCGAAACTGGCAGAATGTTCTTCATCAGATTTTTCTGATTTCATCGATTTTTCCGATTTCCCCTGTTCAAATTTACTGGAATGTTCCTCTTCCCTCCATTGTTCTTTCTCGTCCAACTTCGCCGACTGTTCTTTCTCAAGATGAACAGATCGTCGCATCTCCTTAAAACTTCTGGAATGCACATCGTCTTTCCATTGCTCCTTCTCCTCGATTTTCAACGAACTTTCTTTTTCTCGGACATCGAAGTCCTCTGTTTTAGAAGAATCAAACCCTTCTGGAGGTGATGTTACCTTGAAGCCCTTGCTCAGTAATCCATCTCCCAGTGGCGACGCTTCCATCAGCGTGCTGCCCTCGTCCTCACGGTCCTTCCACCTAGAGGCCTTCCACTCTGACTCCACTAGGAGGTCATGTTCCTCAGTCAGCTGCGCAAAGCTCTGTCTGCGGAGGTTCTCCTCAATAGTCATGCTCGCTAGCCGCTCTCGGTGCTGCTCAACAGGCGAGAGCTCGCCACTGCTGGCCTGCAGTTCTTCATCAGTGATGTCAACGCTGGATGCCTCTGTGGTGAGGTAACGGGTCCTCCGGTCCTCAGAAGGCTGCCGACCAACTAAATCCTGCTCTGGTGAGCCGCCGTAACGCTCCACCAAGTCTTCTTCTGAGATCTCTGAAGGGATGTGGCGCAGTGGTGGTCTCTTGCATACTTCTGTCTTAATCTCCTCCACAATGCCCTCAGCGATCTCGCGGGCCTCTTCTGCGCTCATCCGTTCATTGATTTTATCACGGCTCTCCGAGGCCGCGGCTAACATAGCCTGTTCGACGTCCTCGATGTTGGCCGTGTCTGGCTCGGACTCCTCATCCTCATCCTCATCTCGCTCGACAATGACCTGGCGGTGGGCTGGGATCTCTTCAGTAGTTTCAGTCGTGTCAGGCATAGTCTGCTCCTGCACCGGTACCTCCCACAGCACAGTCTCGGTGGGGATCTCAGAGGCGCTCCGTGTTGGTGTGACAATGAGTGGTGCCTGCTGTTCAGGGGCCTGTAACGGAGCCAGTACCATGGCGGGAAGGTCTTGGATAGGAAACCTGGGAAGGTCCTTCTGCTCCGGTGACTGGTCGTCCATACCCTGTGCCAGCTCTTGGGAGAAGATGTCAGACTTCATTCTCTGTGCCACGAACTGCTGCGATGTTTCATCGATGCTCGACGAACCAGAGAGGTAAGTTACTTCCGGTAGCTCCGTTTCAATGACCTCGTCCAGCTCATGGCTGAAGATTTCGGATTTTATCTGCTGATCAATGCGCTCTTGTTTCTCAGCCTTGTCTAGGAGAAGACTCTTCGCTTCCTTGTGCTCCTCAAAGGACAGGTGCTTGCGCTCAGGAGTGGATTGCTCTTCGGCACCAGCCTTCATCTCTTCCTTGAAGATTTCCTTTTTGAACGACAGCTCTTGTTCTTTCAGGGTGGCCTTTTCAACGTGCTCCAGTGATACTTTCTCACTGACTTCCTGAGAAGTTTTTTGAATGTGCTCCAGAGAAGCATTCTCCACGTTCTCTTGAAATTCCTTTTCAGTGCATTCCATTGATGTTCTTTCAATGCCTCCCAAGAAAGTCTTTTCAGTGGTTTCCACAGCCGTCTTTCTGCTGCCTTCCAAAGATGACCTTTCAACGTGCTCCAGAGAGGACTTTTTAACTTGCTCCAGAGACGACTTCTCGAAGTGCTCCAGAGTAGTCTCTTTTGTTCTAGTGACTTCGTCTTGCAGCTCCTCTTGGGACGAGTCGCGGGGCAGCTCAAACGGACTGGTGCTCGTCTTGCGAGCTGCAATAGCTTCGTCGATGTGCTCCACACCTGCAAAGGCCTTGTTCTCGAAGCCCATGTGTGAAAATTGAGACCCAGAGAGCTCACTTTCGGACTCTGTACTTTCAGTGCGCTGTGAATACGCGCTGCTAGCAGACTCAATGGTGTGGCGGAATGTCTGTGAGCCTTCCATCGATTCTGCCTGGAAGGAAATCTCCAAGTCCAGACTCCCCTCGCGGTCGGAGAAACCAGCTAGAGAGGAGGAGGACGTACCATCTCCGCCTTTGTCCCGGAAACTGCTCAGCAGGTCAGGCTCAGGCTTATAGATGACTGTGGCGGCGGAAGTCTGGGTACTCTCAGTGTCGCTCCTATCAGACAATTCGCTGGCAACCATCTCTGGTAAGATTAGATTGTCTGCCATCTCATCGGGCGGCGGGGGAGGGGCTGAGGGCTGGAACTGGGAGTGGGGCACGTGGGGAGGGAAGCTGTCCGGTAGGACACCACCACTAACCTGCGTCTCCTCCTCGAAGGCGGTCATGCTGTCAAGGTCATGGCTAATGGTCTCGGGCATTTTCGGGGGCTTTCGGAGGTCCTCGCTTCCGTCTAGGGACGTGAAGGAAGTGGCCAGTCCTTCGGTGGGGGACACCCCTACGTACACCTGGGTCTGGGGCGTCAGCATTTGGGGGAACTCAACAGCGGGGGAGATCTCTTGCTCCACCTCGCTCATGTCAGATGTGGGTTCAAGGGGGGACAGTTTATTCAGCACAGTTTCAGTTAGAGACGGGGGGCGAATGTGGGAGTCTCGGGGCGGGGAGACGGAAGTGAACTGATCCTCCACATCAGTGTCCTCTGCTAAGGCTTGTTGATCCGCAGGAGATACTTTATCTATAAACGTTAGTAAGGACAGCTCTGTTAGTAGGGCCAAACAGTGAAGACGAATTAATCAAAACATTCAATAAAATTTGTTAACTGGACTATAGTTTTACGTATTTACGAGTCTGCATCTTCAGGCTTGCATTTGATCAGTTTTGTAAACAAAGAAACGAAAACGTCCATGCGAGTGGGTTAACAGCAATGGCGACACCAACGTGTGCTGGTGGTGGCCGTGTCATAAACGACAAGGCATGCACCGTTTCGAGGGCGTTCATCCAATGTATTTTAAACGCTACAGCAAGGATGTAGCAGCGTTGAAACAAAAACTGTCAATTTGAAACGTTCAGTCAACCCCCAACCATAGTGGTCACAGTGGCCACAGAGCCTCAAGGGGATGTCACGTGAAGCTGCGCCATATTTTCCAACCAACTGCGAGAACATTTAATCTTTAAAGATTGACACAAAAATGTATGTTGAGACAAAATGACAATATAAGGTTGGACGATGGTTTTTGTATCCGAGATTAGTCAAACAAGACGTCTTGCAAGAAAAATAGATCTTGGAAGATTGGAGAGACAAAATTCGATCATTGAAGATTGGAGAGATTAAAGACAAAATACGATCATTGAAGATTGGAGAGATTAAAGACAACATTTGATCTTTGAACATTGGCTAAAAATTTCGACACACAGATAGAGTGACCCAAAAATTACGTTAAGAAAAAAAATAAGAACATACGATGGTTTTTGTATCTGTGACTTCGGGCAGAATTTAAACAAGACGTCCTGCAAGCTAGTCCGAGAAAAATGAAAATATAAAACTATAGGCAACATTTTTGGGATATTTTCAGTTTCAGCTAAAAACAAGTTGAGGACAGAAACCATCAGCAGGATGAAATCGAAATAGAGACTCAACCTCTGCTAATGTCATTTTTTGCATTGTCAAGGTTCTCCAACAACAACATTGCGGATAATTTCGCGGAATGAAAATGGCGGAGGTTCACCCTATAACACCCGTTGAAGACTCAACCCTGATTCAGACTAGGCAGACAAGCTTCCGTTTCCTTCCCGTTTCAGTGTGTGCAGCAAGAAGGAAAAAACTGTCTTGTCCACCAAGTATGAATCAGACAGTTACTGCATGGCACAACAACCATAAGCCGTCCGGTAACTTCTTCGTGCAAGCTATTCTACACGCGCCTCTGTCACGCTATACCGACATCGAGGTGGGACAGCAACAACAACAGACAGACAGCAGCAGCAGCGACTCCAGCACCGGGTTGCAAAGGAAAGGAAGATGAAGGAATGTGAGATGCAAGTACCTTGACAATAGGCAATGCGGTGATGAGGATCGTACACTTGGTCAGGCACATCTTCGTGTACGGCCACGTCAGAGGCAGTAGTGCTGTCGCTACTGTCCCGAGCGGCGCTATCCCAAGCAGTGCCGTCATCTACATCGTCAACGTCATACTCAGCATGCTCGTGGGCGCTAATCACGTGAACAGTCTGCCATGCTTCGCTGTCCTCGCTCGCGTCCAGGGAGCTGCCACTGCTCGCCAGCACTGTCTTGCCAACATGCAAAACGGGCACCCCATTCTCTTCCCCGTCCTGCAGCGAGTGCGTGTCCCCATTGGTGTAGCGCTTAGTGTCGTGTTCAACTGTCGACTCGATCAAGACAATGGGAAGCTCGGGGCTGGCAGGTGGCGAGGCGCTATCGAAACCTTTGGGTGGGTACAAACACAAAAACGCACACATTCAAAAAGAAATAAAACAACTCGAAAGGCGGCAAAAAACAAAGAGGACGAGGGTATGGTCACTACTGAAACAACAGAAATTCGTGGGGGTGCAAGGGTTAAAACGTGGGACAACGACAACTACACGAGAGGAACACATCCGATCCGGGTTGCTCGAACCGGATGAGAATTATCGGGGTTTTCTTGCGGGATTCCATCGAGCGATTGACCGACGTATATGTTCCCATGCGGATTATCTGGATAGAAAAACATAAACGGATTCTCCAGCAGAAAATATTCCATAATACCATCATTCATTCGATCTTGGTGCACTTCCGGGTGGCAAGTCTTAGACATTATATTGGTCCGGAAAAAGTTGAAGAAAAAGTTGCAAATATAGTTGTCCAAACTGCCACAAATGGTGTCACACCACATGCACCCTTCTAGTTTGTGTTTTGGAAAAATTTAAAAGGTTTTTAAAGGCTTCCCGTAAAAAATTTTAATACGTTGAAAAGGGAAAAAGCGTCCATCTTGTTTGTGGCTGGGTTTGCTTGTTTGTTCCTTCGTTGTTGGACCATTCGAAAAGGACGTTTTCGACTGGCGCGTAGGGGGGACTGCATTTCAAAGACGCCCATTTCGAATGGCCCCTGATTCCTCACAACCACCGCGCTGCAAGCGTGAACTCCATGGGGAATTCCAAAGGCCATAAATCTGTCTAAACATTTTCCCCAGGGCAATAAAACTGTCAAACCATTTTCCCAGGGTATAAAGGTCAATACTCTGCCATATTTTATGCCGGGTAACTCATACGTCCATTTCTGGCTGTTTTTTTTTCTTTTTTTTGTTTAAATTGAATTTAAGTAAAGTTAAACACATAAAACGTATTGAGAAGGCTATGGGGTACCTGCTAATGTACCTTTTGTTGACCTTAACATTTGAGTCCAAGGGAATTGAAATTGTAAAACTTTTTTATTATTCACGCTACATTGATGGTTTCAACACTGTGGTTTCAATTAGTGAAATGATAAGTGTCCATTTGTGAGCACAAAACATCAAACATATTTAAAATCAGAAAATTATCAACAAAAAAAAGTATGAGTAAAAGAAGAATGTACCACCCCTAAGGGCTTCCCAACTGAACACACGGAAGCCATGCAGAAAAGCCTTTTGTAGAGGGCTCCACATTTGTTCTTTTCCTCAAAACATTTTTTATTTGTGTCTGATTTTAAATCTTTTTGATGTTATGTGTTCATAATAGGGCTCTTAAAATTTCACTATTTGCAACCATCAATGTAGCGTGAATTACAAAATAGTTACAATTTCAACGACCTTCAAGACAAATGGCAAGGTCAACACAAGGTACATTAGTAGGTACCCCATAGCCTTCTCAATACATGTCACTGTACATGAGTTTCAATTTACTTAAATTCAATTTAAACATACAAAAACCCTTCAATGGACTTATGAATCACCGGGATATAACGTTTCATAAACTTGACGCTAAGACATCGCATTATTTAAGTACACGTTTAGCAGTTAATAGCAAGTATCTCTGTAAAAAAACTCATTTTATGATTCTACTGACAAATTGGCTTTAGAGTTTCTCAAATTCAAGGAACCCAATTAAGTATCACAACAAGGCTACTTGAAAACCTTGACTATCGGAGGTGCTAACCGACGAGCCTCTGGAATATTTTCTGCTGGACATCTCGCAAAAACAAAACGACGCAAAAACCACAACAACGACATACTAAACTTCAGACGCATGCAGCCATTTACGAGCGGTGTTCATGTTGCTGCTGCGAGCGAGTGTCAATGGTCAGTGCGCGCGATGCAGTTCTGCAGCATCGGATGGTAACACCAATGAGAGGCAGGAGTGATCATCGAACAAGTCAACATATTTAAGAAAAGCAGTACAGCTAAATAACGGTCATGGATTACGGCATTAGACGCGATTCCTAACTGGGGGGCACTGAACTCAAGCAGGGGGTCTTGGTGCGCTATACCTTTTTCTGGCTGAGCGTCAGGCTCGCCCAAGTTGACCAGTAACCGGAAGTCGGGCGAAGAATGGCGGCGGTCAACGAGCGGCTCACCATCTTCCCCGGAAGGCTCGGTGACAAGCGCATCTTTCGAGCTCGTCTTCTTGAGCTCACTCTCAGAGCCCCATTCCGGAAGCCCGCTACTGACTTCGTGGACGATGTGGATTTCCGGCGGCGCCATCTTGGGCTTCTGGATCAGACTCTTCCGCTCGGACATGGGGGTGGTGATGATGGGTGGCGACTCCACTTCTTCGACGTGCAGGGCTCCCTCCTCCTGGAGCAGTTCCACTAAGTGCACGACGTCGTGTTGCGCAGCCTCCTCCGAAACGTCCTGAGGGCAATGGAAATCCTCCTCCTGAACGTCTTGAGAGTACTTGGAAACCTCCTCCAGAACGTCCGGAACGTCTCGAGAGTCTCGCGACTCCTCCGGAGTGTCTTGTGAGTTCTCTAGCCCTGCGTTTCGGGACTCGGAAACCGCGTGAGGAATTGCAGTCCCTGAAAATTGGAGACTCGGCATTCTGAAACGCACAACCAACATCACACGGCACACAACATCAACACGCTACTGGAAAACGTGGCATGCAATTAAGGTGGGGTGATGGCGGTTATTGCTGTTCGAAAGATGGCAAATGTGAAATGGCTTTGGAGGTGTGCGGGAAGCAGAGGTGGAGGGGGGAGAAGGAAAGGAGTAGGAGGAAGTAGTACTTCATGATTGCGTTCAGCCCTGCAGAAACTGTGTGTTTACTTGGCAAAGCTGAGAAGTGCAGCGGCAAGAAATAAAACATTGAAACAATGAGCCCTAGCGGGTGAGTACCGGTGGGTGTCAGCAAGCGGGAAGCTAACATTGAGGCGTAAGGTGGCGCTACGAGCCTACGAGGGATCAAAATGCGAACATGTTGACCGATGGTCAAAAGCTGAAGCGGAATGCGCTTGGAGGGGAAACGGTAAGTCCATGAATCAGGTTTTCCTGCATATCCTAACAGAAGCAACAGTCTCTTTCTTTCTGAAACGTCATACCAGCACTGGTGGCAATCTTCAATGTCACATGCGAGTGTCCCATGAACCACTAACCCTCTGGTAAATACCTATTTTTACAGCCTAGCTCTGATGACTACCTGGGGTCATTTGGACCCCACCTGTTAAATAGGGGATATTGTGCAAAATTATCAGCTGGAGTTATTAAAAATTATATACAATGTACATAAGTGAAATTATACCATGGGAAATTCGGTTTCAAATCGCGATTTTATTATTCATGCATAAACAAATCACGTTATGTTGGGTTGAAAAGACACGTATTGAGTTTAAAAAATGGCAACATGTAAGTTAAGATTTTTGGTTCATAATGCTGCTTGCAAACAAAGCATGAGAATTTCTGACATTCTTGGCTAATGACTAAATCAACAGCAGAGATTTATGTGAAAACCATGATAGAAGTATTTCAAAACAACTAAAAAACAATATAATGACGGATTTTAAATGATATGAACAAAGTTGTGCATGTTTTCCCTTGATGGGGTCACTATGACCCCAAGGTATGGGCTACTGCATCAGAGGATTAAGAATATGTTCAACATTTGGAATATCATTTATCCCATTTGAAAATATCCAGATACAACAAGAGTTATATGAACATCATGTTCGCAATCAACAAAACCGTCCCTTCTTTTAAAAGAGACTGTTTCAATAGTTAATAGATATTGTAGTTTTCATGAAACCTCTTTGGACCGACCGTTTCCCCGGCGGGGGTTGAAATTACCTTGTTAAGGAGACAAACAAGGAAACTAAAGCATGGGTCTTTCAACGAACAACAACTATTCATAAACATAAATCTTGCCAATGATAAATAAGCGAAAATAGCATTGGACAACATTCATTTAGCGTTTGTTTACATTTCTGCAACATCTAAACTGCCCAGAAATCGTAACAAAACCACAAAACTAGCCCACTGAAGTAAAATGTTTACTATGTCTTAGCACTCCCCGAGACAGAACATGCAGTTCACTATTTTAAAATCCTGTCAGAAATTCAAGGATCAGAATTTGCGTCGGCTGCAGTGCTTTTTCTGCTAGGGTCTTTGCACGACTAAACGAAACAAGGGACAAGCCAACGGCAACAAAACCGGCAAAACGGATAAGCAAACAAGCCATGACAGCGCGCGTTCAGCAAATCAAATTCGACAGGAACCAGCAACGAAAAGTGGCATCTTTTGTGGGGGGTGCCAGAGCAGCAGCGCGGAAAAGCGGATGGACGATCAGCTCGCAGATGTTCTGAGGACCGGCATTCCTGAAGCAGCGTGCGGACGCGTGGCCCATGGCAAAACAAAATTAAGTATAGTACCTGGGGTGAATTCGAGGAGGGCTTCGGCGTGGCTGATGGCATCCTGCACGCTCTCCTCCTCGGTGATGTCCGGTAGTCCACTGACCGGTGTTCCGGACGCGACATCGGTAAGGTCCTTGGCGAAGCTTCTCATCAAGAGCTCCATGCAGTTGTCGGTGCTGTCAACCTTGTCTTCCTCGGAAAATACGCACTCATCGCTCTCCCTACTCCCCACCTCCACCTCCAAAGAGGACTGCGTCTGGATGTCCAAGATCATCGGGCGGTGAGCTTCGCGACGTTCCATCAGGTCTTCGGGTGAGTCCTTGTTGGGGACGATGTGCGTGGTTCCTCCAATGATGGCACTGGAAACATCTGTCGCGTACTCTTCAGTCTGGGCCAATGGCACCAGAACCTTCTCCCCAGAGCCAGTTTCTGGCCACTCATCGTCTCTGGGGTCAGACTCCTTCTTGGAGTCATCCGACCGCTTGCTGCTTGCCTCGCTGCCGTCATCGACCAGCGCCCGTTGCTCGGACATTGGGGACATGATGAAGTCCTCGATTTCCGGCGCCTCGTCCTCGGTCCTCACCTCGGCCAGCTCCACCTCCAGCTTGCGCATCTTGTCCACGTGCTCCTGGCCGACGTCCGAGGACATGCCCTGCGCGCAGTCATCCGCCGACTCATCCGTCGGACTGATTTTGGTCAGGTTGTCTGTTCGGAACTGCACCAATGGCTCGCGCTGACAGAACGGAAGGTCGTCGCTGCTGGCTGAAAGGTCAACATTACCTAGAATTTCTGATTGGGTTCGGAGGATTTTTACTCCAGGCGCCTGACGCTCTTCTGCGCATGCACACTTATGTCCTAAACTTAATGCCTCAATGTCTTTAAGTTCAAGCAACACTGCTTCCTTGCTCACTGCATGTTGTTGACAAGCAGCAAGCAGGGGAAGTAGCATTTGTCTGCTTGGAGAGAGTCAGGCTTAGAAACTGTCAAGAGATTGTCAGCGGGCAAGTACTGGAACTAAGGATTTTGCTGTCAAGGGGTGCTATCTTAATGTGTAAATCAAGCCACTAAAATCTACTGCTGTCCGGATCGCAGCTGCCTCTCATTTTCAAACCATAAGAAATTGGCGAGTGTGTAAAGCGGTGTGTAACAAACCTCGCGTGCTCGCTCTAAGTCAAAATGCTCTTTTTTTTGGCAATACAGAACAGAAAATGGTTATAGGTCCGGTCACGTTATAACGTCGGGAAGAAAAAAACTCAAGGCAGTCCGTCTGTACGCCGTTGGCCAAAATGCACAAATGAGTTTTTGGATTCGTCACAAGCCACATGCTGGGCGAAGTTCAAGAACCTGGCTCCAGAAACCTGGGACATTGAAGTTGCAGAGAGGGCAATATGCGGGGACTAACTACAGCACACTAAAGAATCCGAAAGGTATACACACACGGCCTTACCTGATAGGTGCTGCATAATGTCTGGAATAGTTTCCTGCATCATTGGTCCAGAAACGGACTCTTTCAAGCTGTCCGCTTCCACGTCCTTGGACCGGTAGTGAGGAGGCTCCTCGTAAGCTATGGACAGCGACCCCAAGTAAGGTTGAACGGGGGAGAGAGGTCGTTTGGACTCTTCGGATTCCGAGGGGGCATCGCTCAAGACAGAAGCGACATCCGACGGCGGTTGCTGGAGGATCATCCCGTCGTCGTCAAAGTCCATCTTTGTAATCGGTGGGCTGATGTCAGAGGCCGCTGCCTCGGAGAAAATGCGGCTGAGCTCGCTCTTTTTCCCGTCTGTCTTGTCCGTCTCCACAAATTCCTTGATGGAACGGATTTCGATGGCATCCCTGCCCATTTCTGAAGTTTTCACCAGCAACTTGATTTCCGCTTTCACTGCCCGCCCTTCGTCCTCGGCGATGGACACGGCGCTGGCCTGATACTCCAGGGAAGACGGTTGTGGAGTGCGCCTTGGACTTTCTGGCGTTATGGGTTCGGTTTGTCTTTTACTTTCCTCCAATATCTGATCGGCTTGTCTTTTAGTTTCCTCCAACATCTGCTCGGCTTGCCTTCTACTTTCCTCCAGCATTTGCTCGGCTTGTCTTCTGCTCTCCTCCAGAGTATGTTCAGCTTGCCGTCTACTTTCCTCCAGCGTCTGTTCAGCTTGTTTTTTGATTTCAGTTACGTCTGGCTCAGCGAGCCTTTCACTATCCTGTAAAATCTGTTGAGTTTGCTTTTTACTTTCCTTCAAAGCCTCTTCTTCCAGCCTTCCGCTTTCTTTCAACATCTGCTCAGTCTGTTCAGTTTGCTTTCTATATTCCTTCAAGGCCTCCTCCTCTATCCTTATGCTTTCTTCCAACGTCTCCTCAGTCTCCTTTTTGATTGAAGTTACATGTATGTTGTCACGTTCAGTATGTCTTTCACTTTCCTGCAAAATCTGTTCAGCATGCCTTCTACTTTCCTCTAGTATTTGATCAGTCTGCGTTTTACTTTCCTGCCTCGTCTGTTCCGCTCTCCTTTCACTTTCCTCTAGTTGCGTTTTGATTTCAGTCAAGATTGGTCCAGCTTGAGATTTACTATCACCCGTAATTGGTTCGGCCTGCTTTTTGATTTCGGTCACAACATGTTCGGCTTGTTTTGTGCTTTCTGTCATACTGAGTTCTGTCTGCATTTTGTCTTCAGTAAAAACGGTTTCTGCCAGCCTTTTGCTTGCAGTCTCCTTGATCACCACATGGTCCAAGTCCGAAGCCACGGCTTCGGCCTCCAGAAAGGCACCCTGAATCTCCCACGGTTGGCTCTGACCAGCCTCCTCCTTTTGGTCACCCTTCTTGTCCTTCTTGGCACGTTCAGGCCTTTTAGGGGGAATGCTTTCCTTGGAATCGTCCACATCCTTCTTGCTCGAGGATTTCTCCAGCGAGGAGGCCAACGTGAAGGCCACCTCAGCGACACGCTCAGTCACCTCGATCATCTTCTGGTTGTTGGACTTGGACGCTGCCTCTGGTCCCTCGATGGGTGTTTCTAGGTCAGGAGTCGTGATGGTAAAATCATCGGCTGTGTCTGTTCTGGGAATGCCATGGATTAGGTCTAAACTACCCTCAAACACCCTCTGGGTTTCTTCATGCTCAACGGAAACCTCGGATTGCACGCGTGCTTCATCACACACAAAGACAGGCTTGTCCTCGTGCTGAGGGCAGGGTTCGGAAGTGGTAGTGGGAGGAGGAACTCTAGTAGTGGTAGTGGTGGTGGTGGTGGTTGTTGTGGTAACGACCGAGCTTCGTTCTAGAACTATGGGCTCGCCTTCGGCGAAAGACTTGCGCAACGTGCCGCTAGCTTGCTTCTCCTTCGTCTCCAGAACTGCCTCCTCTAGCTTTCTAAACCCTGACAGGCGTTCGGAAAATGAGAGCATCTCTTCAGCCTCCACGCCCGCTTCCGGTTCGTGAGCTGGCGTTTTGCCGCTGGGGATGCCAAACTTATCTTGTCGAGCTCGGTCGTCTACGGGAGGACTAGGTGGGCTCAACTTTCTGGGCGGTGATGTGAGCGAGCCGTCGGGAGGGGAGGACAGCTTTTGGAAAAAGTCCTTCTTTTGGTGGAAAGGGATGGACTCCTCCACAACACCTTCGTCGCTCACCATCTCCGACTTGCTACTCGTCATCTCAGACTCTACAAAGAACAAGGGGATTCTTAGGCCAGGTAAGACAACAGCACGCTTTTGCATCGACTGCATGCCTCGGCTTGTGCATGTGGCTTTGTGACCGGACAGCGGTTAAAGATCGTGGAAACGGCCAATTTGGTGTGCCGAACTCAAGAAACGACTGCTAAAAAATGAGACCTCTAAGTGCCCTGGCGGGACGTTTTCTGGATTTCGCAAATACTTGCCATGCATTCACACAGTTCCTGCTTGACGAAGTTCTGAAAATCGAGCGCAGAGACGAGAATCTAGACAGTTATCTGCGCTCAAAGAAGCAGGCGTCACGTGGCAAAGTGTGTGGTTAGGTCATGCCGGCCGGCACTGGCCAGCAGTTGACCTAGCCGCACCTGGTATCCGAAGACTATGGAATGGCACATGCACGTTAATGGTAATGGTCAAGATTAGCGAGACAAAGCCTTGAAATAGAAACGGGCTCTGAATGTTAGAAATCATAGCAGAACGAGTCAACGCAACTAAAAGAGTCACCCCAAAACTACGAGATAAGAAATCAATCAATCGATCAACCAGTTCAACCAACACAAGCCTGAAGCAAAGCCATCGAAAAATACCTGCTGTCGCAGGCGCTCCAACGTTCTCCTCCGTTTTTTCCAAAATCGCTAAAAGAAACACGAAAACGGGTTACACGTTGCTCAGGACACAGGGCACGAGAAATGGCTTTAACACATATGTCAACGGTGAAGTTGTACTGATTTTGGATCGTGGCAGAGTTGTGGCAACGTGTCAGAGAAGAAGCGGATGTGGGCGACAACACGGACAGATGAGGACACAGAAGAGTGAAGATGATTTGGGGGGAAATAGCTCGGTTAGAATCATGCCGTTCATGAGTTAGATGGCGAGGTGGGAGGGGAACGTTCAGTTTCGGATAAACAACTCTTGGCGATTAAACTGTCCCCCTATCACCCAGTTCTCTGGCAAGATGGAAACCATTAACAGTGATGGTGACTAGCTATGGGGCGAAATGATACGAGTTGATTCTAAGAAAGGAGGAAGGTGGGTGGAAGAAATAGGTGTTGATGTCAGATTAGTAGTGTGTCTAAGTGAACGGTGGAATGGTAAAGAGAAAAGAAAAAGACAAGCAGGTAAAAGAAACCAACACATAACGTGCATGCAACATCCATTATCAATCGTGGCTTGTGGCAAACAAAGCGCAGCCAAAATCTGATTCGGAATACTTTCACATCGTCTTAATTATTACAAATGGCCAACGTGCATGGACCATTTTTTGGAATTTATTGAATTTAATATTCAAGTTAATATTTATTATTATTTGTCTTTAACATGTACATATACATTGTAAATAAATACTCGACAAATTCAAGTTTTTACAAAATTCCTGAAGATCCCCGCATTAATGTAAAAATTCCCCATCCAGTACAAATCGTGGCTTGTGGCAAATAAAACGCCTCATGAATCTAAAGCCAAAATCTGATTCGGAATACTTTCAGATCATCTTATTGTAAATGGTCAACGTGCATGGACAATTTTTTTTACAATTTATTGGCCAATATAATAATATTAGTCTATAGTATACATGTAAATACTCGAGAAACTCTGGTTTTTACAAAATTCATGAAAATCCCCATATTAGTATAAAAATTCCCCATCAAGTAAAAATGTTGGCTTGAGGCAAACAAAAAGCCTCATGAATCTAAATCCAAAATCTGATTCGGAATTTCGGAATACTTTCACATCGTCCTATTGCATACGGTCAACGTGCATGGCTTACTTTTTAGAATTTGTTGACCAATTTCATAATATTAGTCTTTAAGTATAGACTACTTGTTAACCTCAACTCGAAAAACTCAAGTTTTTACAAAATTTATGAAAATCCCCATATTAATGTAAAAATTATTCATCAAGTGTTTGGGTCATTTTAGCATTAAACGAATGGAGGTACATGTAAGTCATCGTCTCAACCCTTTTAAAAATTCTAGTAGCGAACAATCTGTCAAAAGCACACCGTTTTTATCACCATTTATAATTACTGCCGTGATAAACTACTCTAATTTCAACATGTCACCCGAATCGTTTTTCATCAATTTACAACTTCAACAGAAGCGACGTGCAAACTCAAAAACAGAGCAATTATTGAACACCGCAAGTAAATGCAATTAATTAAAAATAAAATCATCCAGATAATGCATGGGCAAAAAAAATCAATAAACCGAAATGAAATAAATGTTGACAACTTACATTACTGAAAAAAAATCATTGGCACCGTCTTTACCATACCTTGTCAACAAACAATAACGCGTTCCATCAATGGCATAGCTTATAACGAAATTCATGCGCTAAATTGATCACTGATTTAACCAGTGAACTAGACATGCAAAAATAACGCATTTAACATATTCATAAATCCTGGGCAAAAATAAAACAACGTGAATCAAATGCATCTGCAAGTCAGTGGTTATCAAACATCCTCCGGAGAAGACAGTGCTGCAAAAATCAGGTGGAATACCATGCCACGCTAATGGTAGCAATGAATTTCAGGCATCAAAGAAATTCACAAACTGAGACAATTAATACAGAACATAAAATGGCAGATACGATGATGAGTGAGCATTTGTGTGTCTGTAACAACTCATGATGAAATACTGTTTCAAATGTTTTCTGAAAAAAATTTAAACACTTGTTTTATGTACATTGTCAAGGGAAAAGTTGTGGATTGAGTACACCTGATGGGCATCAAAGAAAACCTGCAATCTTAAAAGCAAACAACTGCGACACTTGTTGACATGTACTGTAGATACTTAGATGAACAATATGCGCTGGCAATGAAGAATTCATCAATAATATCAGCTGCAGTAAACATTGTTAAATTTCATGGAAATTAAAGGTTTTACCTTGAGAAATACATACTTTTTCCTAGAAATTATTCTCAAAATTCATTTTATACCAGAGTTGGACATGTTTAGTTATTAATCGTCATAGCACGAAAAAAAATATACTAATTATACAATTAATTACTGCACAAACGAACCACGACTTTAACTAGCACCAACTCTGTTTAAAAATGTCAAATTCGATTAGCGTCTAATTAATCACTAATTAACCAACAAGTGAAACATTTAGGAAATGTTGGATATTCACAAGTTTGCAATAACCCAATAACTACATGAAATAGCCTGTTTAGCCTACTTGAAACTAAAAATTCTGAACATCTACTGTATATACGATCTTTAAAATCCACCTAAACTACCAGAAAAGTATGTAAATTTACAAAAACGTGGGCTTTACCTTTCTTTTCGTCCTGTTCATCCTTGGTTGAATATTGAATTTTTGTTATTTTCTTGGTTATAAATCCTTCATCATCCTTTTCTACCCATTCTATAAAAAGAGCAAATAAACCCGTATTTTAGCAAAGTTTTGGGAGAAACATGCAGCAAACTAAACACTTTAACCATATAGGGGTACTGTCCATTATCGGTCTACCGAAACGTTTACTTTCGTTTTACAATAATACTGTTTCAATTTAGCCACCAACACTAAAAACCTGACAATTTTTCTACAATAAATATTTTGTAAATCACTTCAAAATGATGTTTTGAAAGTTAAACAATTAACGTCCAATCATCATTTGGTAGTTTTTAAATTCAAACATCACAATAGGAACATTCCCAATTAATATAACTGTTTATCTAGACATCACAAACTTACAGCAGACTTTTTCATTCGAAGGAAAAAACTTTTTTTAAAGTGTTGAAAAGTAAAGTTCATTCTTTTTTTAAACTATTTTTAAACCTTTGTTTTATCAAAAAGTAAAATTTAACTTTAAACATTTTATTAGTAATCACCGTGCTTTACAAACAACAATCTAGAGAATGTGCTTTGAGAAAATGCTTAATGGACCTAATGCAGATTTCATCAGCATGTCTTTATCACGTGATATTTCATTCAGTGATTCCATTGGCGAAAATTACCCGGAGGCACGTTATTTTAGTTGTT
The DNA here is from genome assembly GCA_034698745.1 of Megaphyllum sjaelandicum. Classification (NCBI taxonomy): domain Eukaryota; kingdom Metazoa; phylum Arthropoda; class Diplopoda; order Julida; family Julidae; genus Megaphyllum; species Megaphyllum sjaelandicum. The sequence goes on along the minus strand of JAQGBX010000398.1, from coordinate 560 downwards.
GATTCGATGAGGTCCATTAAACATGCATGGTAATTTATAGATAAACACGAACAATCTGTTTTGTACGGTTGTCATTAACTAGTCACTAAATCAAAAAACAACATCACCCACCCATTGGTATCAAGATCTTACAGCAGACGCCCCGATTATCAGGAAAGATCTAGAAATGACCTGGCCCGGACAAAACCAAATTCTGGAAGTTTCTCAACAAATCAAAAAGAACATCAAGAAATGCATTTGGCAACAGAAAATTCTACCATCTCAAGTACAAATTTTTCATCACTTGACTATGTCTTACGTCCAAAGTAACGTTCTGCAAACGATATGAGAATGGACCTTATGCAAAGTTACGTACTGTATGAGGCTACACCACGTGATCTTTTCAACGAATGAACACTTATGGCGAATTTGATTGGGCCAAAAATCTGCACTTGGGTACACTGAGTGTAAGTTTCTGCACTCGTTTCAATCGGTTGGGCAACGTGCATACTTCAGTGTAGTCAGTGCGCCCTACGTTCCGTGTTCGATTGGGTTCATTACGTGCACTGAGTGTACACGGA
>JAQGBX010000397.1:0-37516 GCA_034698745.1 Megaphyllum sjaelandicum | reverse complement strand
TTCCCTGACTTTTTCAGAAGAAACCATTCTTTCTTGACTTTTCCAGGTCATTTTCAAGTTCCCTGATTTTTCCAGGTCTGGGGGAACCCTGCATATGTACCTGTTTTTAGCCTAACAGGCTGACACTGCTTCAGCTTAGTAAGCGGGTATTCTTGCAATTGAAAATGCAAGGTAATTTCAGAGAATGGATCATGATCCTCATGGGCCCCTGCACTGTTGGGCCCTGGGGCTTCAGCCTTCTCAGTCTAATGGATAAGACGGCCCTGCCGCGGCCCGTCCCTCGGGTCATTGTTACGTTACCAAAACTATGACCAGGACGTTGGTCAGCACCGAGTGTAGGCGATCAGAAGGGTCAAGCAAACTCCGATGACCAGACCGAGAATTATGGAAACGCAGCGCTTCCTCAAGTTGATTCGTTGCTCTATAGGATGTTGATCACCGGAAAACGATCTGCTCGGGAAGATTAAGGATGGACAAACTTAAAGGAACGACCGTTCGCGGTGTTAAGAATAAGAACACTTCTAAACTGGTTAAGACGAACTCGCTTAATACGAATTATCGATAGTAGGAACAAATTTCCAGTTTCCACCAGGAACCGAGCGGACATCCAACATTTTTATTTTCGATTTCCCTTACTTTTCCCTGACTAAAATCCATCAAAAATTCCCTGACCAAAACTTACTCGTTAATGCATGTTAATTTTTTTTTGTCATAACGAAAAATAAAATAAGAATTACAATTAGAAGTTTGGCAAACCACTAGATTTTGTTTTGAGTCTAACTGAAGAGGATTGGGGATGGAGCTGCTAGCAGACCGAGTGCATGGATAGCATTTTGCTTTCATCTGGGAGAATTTCCCTGACCACTTACAAATTTCCCTGAAAAATTTTTCATGACCACTTATTTTCTCCTGACCTTACCCTGACTTTCCTGACTTATGACCACCCTGAATTCCTATTAGGATTAACCGAGCGGACCTTCAAAATTTCTCAGTTTTTCTAAATATCTGCGGTCCTTTACCGGTCTAGCTGCGGACCCAGGTTTGAGAAATATGGTCCTAGAGGATTCGTGAGAGCCTGATCAGAAAAACCTTTATTTTCTACGAATTTCTGTTAATGGGGTCTCGTTTCCATTCCTCATCCTTAGGTGGTACGGAAGAATAATGTCAATCTCTTCGTTGAAGACCAATTCCGAATCCGTATTTGTCCGGTTTTCTCCGACTTCTCATAACCCAAACCTCGGTCTCAGCGAGCCCATTTCAAAATCCTTACAACATCAAAATCAAAATGTCTGGGCCTCTCAAATCTACCACCTCAGGCGCTAGATAAATTGTGCTTAAATCAGTGAATAAAATGTGATTAAAGGACTACAGAAGCCATGTCAAACTTTAAAGTGCACGCCAATTTCATGGCGCATGCAATTTTAAACGCTAAACTATAGGAGATTGAGCAAATCCTCGAATAATAGTGCTTGTGACATTTATTATTGCTCGTATATTTGACAATGTACCTCGTTTTTGGCTGATGTGTGCATCCTTGCATAGCATTTTTGCCAGGCAAGAACGCTCAATTGAATCTAATGTTTACTAGTAATCATTACCCCTAAATAAATGAAATGATCTGCTTGTGCTTCCCTTTAACCGATTTCATACTGTATAGCAGGACATGACTCGATTGTATTCAATTGTGCAATTGACCGGCCAGGCTGACCAGCTCCTGACCCTTGTGATAGTATTCCTGCCTTGCACAGATGTTTTGCAAGGATGCACACATCTGCTAAAAACCAAGTAGTTGCCAGATATGCGAGCAAATCGGAGCAATAATAAATGTCCCAAGCGCTATTATTGCACTAATAAAGCAAAGCTGACCAACTTTTAAATTAGAGGATTTGTTCTTTGTACTTTGTTCTATGTTTGACATGGCTTCTGTAGTCCTCACATCGCATCCTATTCGCTGATGTAAGCATATTTTACCTAGCGCCTGAGGTGGTAAAGCTATTCAAGAGGCTTATACATATGCCCACCATGCATACAAAATATATAACATTAATTGTCACATGTTTTACATATACTCGGGCAAATTAAGCGCTAATGGTACAAATGCGTTTTGTAGATGTGTAATTTGCATAGTTTGGTACCGATTTCATAGCGGTACGAAAAGTGTACTCGTTTTGAGGTTAAAAATAGCGCATTATAGTTTAATGAACGGCGTACCAGCTAACATTGTAGCATTGAACATTGTAATTAAAAATAAATAATTTTGGACGTAAAAACTGTTTCCTATGAACAGAACAATTAAAAATTAATAATTTCAAAAGATAAAGTTTATAAACTTTATTTTTTTTAAAATGTTTGTTTTCAACATAATAATTATGGAACTTGTTTCGTACAGTATACAGTTTTATTAAAATCAATGTCACATTTTTGAGTTTTAGGTGCGTATCTGTGATTATTCAAATTGTTGATTAATCGGATAAATAAATCAACAAATTTCCCATTAATTTTGCTGCATTAGACGTGTAGAGTTTCAAATGACTGATAGGCATTTTGAGTAACTTTTTTATAAAATAAATGTGACAATGCAGGCATCCATCACAAATTTATTGATAATATAATTTTCTTAAAGTTCTGTGGAAGAACTTCATTCATTAAAATTTTGATAATGTCGACATGAATTAAAAATCTGATGATCTCGTTATGTCCAGAATTTTAATAGATGACATCATCATTTACTATTACGAGATAGCACAGGCGTGTTAAATTGAGAATTTATTAGTACACGTTTTTTCTTTGAAAAGTTATCCAATTTGAAAGTGTACACTAGATTTTGCTTCTGAAAATTATTTTTTAATTTTTTTAATTTTTTGTTACTGACCATAACAATGGTCAGCGACTGCCCATTTCACATCCATATATGTATGTTCGAAACACGTTTCCATTCAAACATACAATTGGTGAATAGATCAACAGGTACATGTATGAGCATTTTTGTAAAATTAGAAAAGTCACTTTAAAATACCCCTAAGGTACATACTACGGGGGATAAACGAGGGGTAAATACCCCTCGTGGGGTATTTCGAGAAACTCCAAAAAAAAAATGATAATACCCGGATACAGAATATTGTGTCCAGTTTCAGCGACCACTGGTAGCTAATGACCGTGACGCATAGGTCACTGGAGTCACCATTGAGTCACCTCAATTATAACTGGTCTTTTTTTGCAGTAAGTGGTCAGTGCAAGACTGACAGTCACTCCAAGAAGTCCAAGTTCAAGCTGACTACTTCTAGAGAGCCTCTAACTACTTCTAGTCTTGAAGCATCACCGTCAAAGGTTATCACGGTTCTAGTAAAGGTAAGTTAACTTTTTAATACACATATAATTCAGCACACGTTTTTAAAAATATTTCCAAGAAAATGTCAACTTTTGTTACGGAAATGCTAAATAATAGCCACAGAAAAGGCTTACAATGATTAAGGCCTAGTTTATCAAGCGACCATAGATCGGACAAAAGCTAACAACAATATTTATAAATAATTTTAGAAGAGATAAAAGTAAATTTATAAGTTTGATTTTGTTTACATTTACCAGTCCATTTTAAAACAGGACAACTTAGTTTTATGGAAAAATTCGTTGAATTTTTAACGTTGCTGTGACGTTGTAATGACGTCACAGCCCTTGGTTCCAAAAAGCAGGCAGATATAAGTCTCAAAACGACATGTAAACGAGACTTGTTTTCACGGTCCAGCAGGATATTTCGTATAATGTTAATTGTTTTCTAATTAATTGATAATTGTTTCAGCTTATGTTTTCAGTTGTATTAAGAATTTTTGAATATTATAATGACTGACAATTAAACTCACACATGATAGTTTTTCTAAACAGTTTTTGAAATTTGCCTCTAGATCAGTATAGATAACAAAGGTAAATTAAAAGACACGTTCTTAAACTATTCCATGTGTAAATTTGATGTATAAAAATTAATCGTTAAGATAAATTAAGAAAAAACATAAAATATAAAACATTCATATTTTTCAATACGAACAAAATTAGATAACAATAAATATTGTTAAAATATTTAAAACTGATGCATGATTTAAATTTAAATTCACAATTCCAAGTAAATTAACTTTCCAAAACTGTGAAAAAGCATTTTATTTCTATATTACTCTGAGGCATAATAAACCTTTTCCTATTGTCAAATTACTTTATAAAATAAATCAACTAAGATCTCAATATTCTCAAATTATTCTGACAAAATATGATGGAATCTCAATAATAAGGACACCCTTTATACGAACTTAGATTTTACGAGCATAAAGTAATTCCAAAACATGACTTAGGCAATAAAAACTAATGTTTCATCCAAGTTATTATCAGGGTTTCCATATATTTTATTTTTAACTTCTTTAACAATTGCAGGATTTTGACAACATTTTCCTGACCAATGACAACGTCAAAATTAACTTTTACCAATGTTATTCACAATTTTGCAAAATCGACACAATGACAATATTCGTTATTTGACAACATTAACTTTACTAATGACACTTTCAAACATAATACAAATATTTAGTTGAGAAAAAGAAGCAAATTTTGAAAATTTGTACTCCGCAAAGGAGAATAATTTCACAAATTTCTAGTCTACATCTGATAAAAATCGTACGAGTCTGTGCTTAAAAAGGTTGGAAATCACCTAAATTTATGTTACGAAAAGTGGAGAATTTTTTTTTAAATTTGCCCCAGAAAACTGTTGACAATTTATCTAAATTACTTACAAGAAATGTGTATTTTTTGTCCTCGAAAATGCCGAAACTTTTACAAATCTGTACCCGAAAGCAGTTAAAAATTTAGCTAATTTGTTCTGGAAAAGATTGGGAACCGTGAAAATTTATATTACGAAAATTTATTAAATTTGTCCTCTAAAACTGTTCAAACTTTTACAAATTTGTACTCTTAAAAGTTAAAAATGTTACAAATTTGTGGTTTTAAAGTTTAGAAAACTTGCAAATTGATATTACGAAAAGTTAGAATAGTTTGCAAATTTGTCCTTGATAACTGTTGAAATTTTTTCTTGGAAATTTTGAAAATTTAAATTTTCAGCTCTTCATAGGAAACCCAGATTTACAATTATCTAAGTTACAACCTTAACAAAATACTTTTAAATCTGATTTTTATAGACTTTTACGAGAAGATGGACTTTATTTACGATGACGGATCAAAGGACTTATCCCTGCAAAGTTTAACCACAACAATATTAATTCAAAAAATCCTGGAGAATGAAGGTATCCTGCAATATTGCGCGAGAGATCAAGATGCGATTGCATCAAGAGCCATAAAAGTTGTCAACAATTTGCCATTGCCATCACTTCTAAAGTGGCAATTGAGAAGAATGGTCCTACCGATCATGGAGGAGATGCAGAGCTGGTATCGATTTAAGGACAAAAAGTTTCAGTCTCGAGTAGTTCTGACACAGAACGGCACGGTGGACCTACCAAAGAGCATCAAGAGCGTGTTAAACAATGAAAATGTCTCACTCATGCATCGCTTCGAGTTGGCATGTGATCATTGTCTCGAACAAGAGATATTTGACTTTGGAGCCCAGATCACCTTTTCACATAATTTATGCAGACCTGAATCTGACACAAGCAGATACGATAACCTCGCCGAAATCTGGTTTAAGACGTACGAGGACAATTTTTACGCAAAGTTGAGCCGCAAAGACATTTCTGAATATAATTGCACCCAAGGATTTTATTATGCATTTTACAGAGGCAACTCGGCCGTAGTGAAATATTTTTTGGAGGAAGATTCTCCCTGTAAGATCAGTGACCATATCCTGTACAGGATTGATTCAACGTTAAATGCAATCTCGTTTACTCCCGATGCATGCATCAAGATGTTTAAAACATTGAATGAGGAGGCAAGACAACGTATGAAGAGCATTTTCTCTGCTGCTTTGCTCAAAGCCCTTCTCAGATGGCCCTATCAACATCAGTTTCTGAAAGCCGCTGAGTCACTAGCAAAGAACATGGATAAAGAGCACTTTTTAAAGGTGGCTGCGAGGATTGTCGAGAAGGCAAGGTATAACTGGGAGGACCATGACTATAAAAGCCTCTTAATCGACTTCTGGAATTTGGGCAGCGAGCCCAAAACAAGCTACAATCAACCTGCAGGTTATGCCAGCAGGAAATATGCTTGGAACCTGCTGTATGATGTTATCTTGATGCGAGACGAACGGTTAGCCAACTTTGTTCTTGACAACACCACCGAAGAGTTCAAGACACAGCATCTTTTTAACTTCTGCGATGAAAGTGTCTGCCTGCGACTTATTTTTGAAAAACACTTCGAGGCACTCGAGCTTTTCATGGAAGTGTGCAGAGTAAATAATGATACATTCATCTTACAATTTCAAAAGGATATTCTAGAGTATTTGGGCAATAATGTTTCCTTATGTAATTTCTACATTCCTAGTGTCGCACATTTAGAAAACGAGAAGCGGAAAAATATACTACGAGAATTTTTATCAAGGATGGATAAATTGAAGCCAAAAATGTCTGAAATATCCATCTAAGGATAAAAGGCTATAGCTTTAGCTATATTTTAGCTATAGTGGATGAATTTACCTTGTATCGATGGATAATCTTGATTAAAGCTTATATATTTATACAGATGCATATGTTTTCTCAAGATATACTTGAAAAAATTTACAAATTATGAAATCAGTTTTGAAAAAAGCAGAAAAAATTATCGTATTCAAGTCGTCACCCTCCAAAAGTAATGTTTCTTTGTGGTTAGGGCAAATTTTAAAAAAGTTTAACAGTTTCTTACAGGACAAATCTTTAAACTTTTCAATGGTTATGAACGTCTTTCCACGTATCCTAAAACCTTGCAAAATTTTAAATGTTTTCCAAACACAAACTTTTAAATTTACCTCATCTTGCAATCTGTTTTGAAAAAGTTCGGAAAGTTCAATGTATTCATGCCGCCACACTCCAAAATTAATGATTCTCCGTGGTTAGGACGAATTTACAAAATTTAAAAGTTTAGCAGTTTCTTAGGAGATATCTGCAAACTTTTTAAGGTTTATGAACGTCTTTTAACGTATGCTTAATTAACATTCAAAATGTACGATGTTTTATTACAATAAACGTGCAAAATTTTACAAAAAATGACGTCTTTCATGCGAAAGTTTAACCAACTTGTTGTGAACATAAACAAAAGTTTTATAACTTTGCAAATGTGAGCTTTAAAACAATGACAATTTGGCGGTTTGAAATCCTTCAAAGTTGTACAATCAAAGAGAAGGTACATTTTTAATGAATTTAATTGTTTTATAACAACGTTATTTATGGAAAATGTCCCAAAAATAAGACATTTCTTAGTTCATTTTATCGAAAATTTGCTTTGTATCTATTACGAGGTATACCCGGACCTGGAAAACCTGATAATGTCTGGAAAAGTTAGGGTAGAATGGCACTAACGAAACTATTTGTCCATATTATCTTGTAAATGCTACAGTAGGCCTATACAGTTCACAACTACAAGCATTGACAATATTTAGAAAATATCAACTAATCAAAAAAAATGTTTATTTAGAGACTGAAAATGTGCTGGAAATATGGTTGGAAAGTTTGGTGAAAACTACATGCGAGATGATGACAACAGCAGCATCGTCACACAAATGTAAGTATTTATAAATCATAATAAAAGCAGCATGACTTATTTCTAAAAATCTTCAGAAAAATATGCTGAGTAATTTGCTTCTGATTTGTTTTTTAAAGTTCAGAAAAAAAGAAGGCGATTTCAGTAAACGGTTAAGGATTGATGACCAAAAATTTGTTAAAATAAATTCAAATTTATCTTCAGAAAATAGATTAAAAATAAAAAAAGGAGATTGCGTTCCTTAAGAATGCAATCAAATTTAAAATTATGACACGAAAATTAGAAGCATTTGAAATACAATTCCGTGCATTTTTAAGAATTAACATGAGTTCAAAAACATTCTGTATACACTTGGTGAAAAGGTCAACAGGTATGAGCATTTTTGTAGAATTAGAACTCACTTAAAAATGTCCTTAAGGTACATGCTATGCCGCAGGGGTCAGCAACCTTTTGAGACTGCAAAAGAGCCAAAAGTTACAAAATTTCCCAGTTTTTAAAAAGCCGTTAATATTATTGTTTAACTATTATTCAATACTATGCAGGGTTCCCCCAGACCTGGAAAAGTCAGGGAAGTTAAAAATGACCTGGAAAAGTTAGGTAAGAATGGTTTATTTTGAAAAAGTCAGGGAAATTCAATGCAGTCATGGCGATCCAAAATTAATACTTCTACAAGGTTAACCCAGGGCCCATTTTTCGAGTATAGAAATGTGCAAAAAGTTCCCACATTTTCGGAGTACAGATTTCCAAAATTTTCGACCTTTTTTGAGTACAAATTTGCAAAACTTTCATCCTTTTCTGAGCACAAATTTGAGAAATTTTTCACGGTTTCTGTGTACAAATTTGCAAAATTTTCCACGACTTCTGAGTACAAATTTGCGAAATTTTACACGAATTCTGAGTAAAAATTTGCGAAATTTTCCACGATTTCTAAAAAAAAATAGCAAAATTACCCACGTTTTCCGTGTATAAATGTCTGGAAGACATTCGGAAAATGTTGGACATTTGTACACGGAAAACGTGGGTAAAATGTCAATTTTTCACGTTGTCATTGGTCAACGAAATTTTTTTAAACCTGGAAAAGTCAGTGAAGTTGAAAATGAAATTTCTGGGGGAACCCTGTCAAGAGCTGCATCTTGACATCGAAAGAGCCCGCGAGACACGGGTTGCTGATCCCCGTGCAATGGGATAAACAGGGGGTATTTAGGCTAATCATGGACCACGCCTAAGAAACTAAAAACAAAAGAATTAAAAAATGATGAAACCCAGAAACAGTATCTGGTGTCCAGTTTCAGCCGACCATTGGCATGCAGCTATTTTGAAACAGTGACGCATAGGTCACTTGAGTCGCCAATGACCACAATAATAACTGGCCTTTTTTCTGCAGTTAATGGTCAGTGCAATACTGGAAGTCACTTCAAGAAGTTCAAGTTTAAGCTAACTATACTTCAAGTCAAGAGACATCGTCATCAAAGGTTTTCACGGTGTTAGTAAACTAAGTTAACATTTTAATACAAATATACATAGTACGTTTTTCTAACAATATTTCTAGGAAAATGGAAACTTTTGTTAAAAAAATACTAAAAATAGCCGATTGGATTGAATTGTGGCATGTCCTTTGAGACGGACGCTCCCGTATAGGGGCGCTACAAAAAAAAATATGTACGGGTACTCACTCACTACTACTATCACCTCTTTGCACTACATCCAGTTCCCCTGCACTGCACTGTCACGCTCTTCTGATACAAGCCTCCCTCAGCAGTGCCCCCTTCTGTATCAATGCCTACTATTTGTCCAATAACCCTTTAGCCCTTTGAATAGCCTCTCCCTTCCCTACCCTCCCTACCTTAAATCCCAACTACTCTCTCACAGTAACCGGCTCCATGCCTCTCCAAGCCCCCTCTAATGCCCCGCAACTGCACATCACATGCTGGATGTCCTCCTCTTCCACCTTGCACAGGACACAGATTGATCTAATCGGGCATAACTTAGACAGGCGTCTGGCTGTCTCTAGCGAACCCGCCCTGGCCCTAAACAATAACGCACTAGCGTCAGTATTGTCGTATATCAGTTCCCGACTGATTTCTCGTTTATTCCCGTATTCTTTAGGTCTTTACACATGTTTGTTTCCAATATATCTGTTTACACTATTTGGTCCATAATTCCATTAATTGGCACAAGAGCACTTATTCCATCATAGGAGAATGCATTCCATACAATCTGTGAACCTCCTCCATGTTTAACGGTTGGAATATAATATCTAGGATCATTTCTTTGGCCCTTTAGACGTTAAATATAACAATGACTATCCCTCCCAAACAAAACAAATTTGCTCTCATCACTCCAGGTAACTTTTCTCCATTCCGGGATAGTCCAGTGTTGATGGTCTTTGGAAAACTGTAATCTGACTGTCTTCTTTTTTTACTAATCAATGGTTTCTTCACTGGTACCCGTCTGTGTAGTCAGAATTTCTATTTTCCTTACATTCCTTCACACGCCAGAGGCAAGGACTGCATTCGCCACCTGCAAGCAAGATCTGCAAGTAACGTAGCCACATTAGCGCAGCCATCTTTGTGAGGGCATCTAAACTTCATGGTCGACGCGTCCGAGCTTGCTGTGGGTGCGGTGCTGCAGCAATGCAACGACGGTGTGTGGCAGCCGCTCGCGTTCTTCTCCAGCAAACTGTCACCAGCCGAACGCAACTACAGCACATACGACTGCGAGTTGCTGGAAGCCTACGCAGCCGTCAAACATTTCCAGCACATGGTAGAGGGTCGCTAGTTTACGCTCTGCACTGACCATAAGCTGCTGACATTCGCGTTTACGCAGCTTTTAGACCAGGCCTCACCTCACCAACTGCGGCACCTGGACTACCTGGGTCAGTTCACAACTGATATCAGGTATGTCCAGGGTGAGAAGAACATGGTCGCGGATGCCGTATTGCGCATCGCGGCCGTTGCCCGATCCGAGTCTATCGACTTCGCCTGCATGGCAGAGGCCCAGGAGACCAACGAGGACCTCTGGGCTTTCTTGCAGGATCAGTCCTCCACATCGCTGGATATTTGCCCATTGCCGCTGACCGGAGCGCTTGACCCCTGTACTGCGACGACTTGCTACTGGTCAACCGCCCATTCGTCCCTCGCTTATTCCACGCCTGGTTGTTTAGCAACCTACACGGGTTATCACACCCTGGCCTCCGTACTACGACCAAGTTGAACAACAGCCATTTCATATGGCTGGTGGTGAAGGCTGATTGCGCCGCATGGACACGCGACTGCACGCAGTGCCAGTGGTCGAAGGTTTCGCGGCAAACGCATGAGGCTATGGGTTTCTTTCCGCTGCCAGACCGCCGTTTTGAACACGTCCACATCAACATTTTTGGCCTACTTTCACCATCGAGAGGATACACCTACACACTTACCTGCGTGGACCGCTTCACCAGGTAGCCGGAGGTGCTCCTCAAGACAGTAAGACGGCGGAAACGGTGGAATGAGCTTTTGTCGAGGGATGGGTCTCGCGCTTCGAGGCGCCCGCCCGTATTACATCGGACCAGGGATGGCAACCAGGGACCTCTCGAATACGTGGCTCAGCAAGCGCTGGCCCTTGTTCCGACGTCATTGTTTCGTTCGGCCACGAGGCCTCAGTTTTAAGTTTAATCGTTTCATTTTCTGTTTTAATTTCTTGATTGTAAATAGTTTGTAAAATAAAGTGCAAATATACCATCTGCAATTATCCGCCTGCCTCTGTTACCAAAGATGCCAAAAATAATAAGAACCATCCTCGTTTCGCGTACAATGATTAAGAGACTATCCTAACTTTATTTTCTGTCCACTTTTCAAGTTAACCTAAAAGTCTGTTGTTTATATTGCATGTGCATGTAATTTTGGGTTGGCAGCAGACACATGAGGTGCGCACAATCGGTTACAGGGTGCTGTAACACTGCACGCATCGCTTCTGGTGTTCACCTGAGCACCTCACGTGGGGCGTGACATTTGCATGTTGTCAAGTTAGTGTTCATTAATTACTGTAGTGTTTGTTGGCGTGCTTGTTTAGTTTTGAATAGCGCGCCTAGCTAAGTGTTAGCTATGTGTTACGGCGCTTCACCCAACATCCAGAATTGAACCCCAGAAAAGGCAGGAGAAATTCGAATGGTGGGAGGAGCGCCATAGACTTATGGGTGGTCCTAATTGGTCACCAGGTTTCCAGTGACGTTTTGCAGGGGGTCTTGTGTGACCCCACTTTTTACGTTGAACCGTTGTTCTCCCAATCCCCTGTTCTTTCTTCTTGCTGAAGTCACTGTACTGTGTGGACGTGTTCTTCTTGTTTTGAGCTGCTGCAGTGTGCAGACGTTTTTTAACACAGTGTGTGTGGGCCTAACTACCATGTGTTGGTAGGATAGGCCTCTTAGAAAACGAGCAGAACAGAGTCGCAGGAAACCTGGAACCAGATCGTGTTTTTGGTAAATATCATTGCAATTGAATTTCATATTTTAAGTGTAAGTTGGGAAAGTGTTTCCTAACTTTAGTGTATGTTTTTCGAGTGAGGCTTAGTGTGTCTGAGCCTCACAAGTTGCTTTGTCTGCTTGGTACATGTGTTGTATTAAGCAGTTTTGTTGTAATAAACCTTGTTGTTATATGGTGCACGGCACCATAAAGTGTTAACTACTAGGAAGCGTGCATTATTTAGAGTTTTTCAGAAACCTGGAGAACCAACAGTGCAGAATTTACAAAGTGAAAAGGTCGTCAAAGGTAAGTGGTTTTTTCTTTGTCCCCTTAGTGTAAGTCTGCACGTGTGTAGTCCTTGTAGCACCCCAGGGTCCTAATCCTGGGGCGAGTTGAAGCAGGAGCCACGGTATTTGTCTGATACCGTGGAACCCATATCTTGCTTTTAGGATTGTCTAATTGTGAATTATGATGCATGCTAGAGCTCAAGCCCCCGAGCTCGAAACCACCCCACTTAAAGTACGGTAAATCGCAAGTGGAAGCTAGTGAAAATTTTTCGTCATAACTTTTCTCTTAACTCTGCTGGTTAGGGCTTATGTAGCCCACGTGTTGTTGCTGTTCTACTGACTTTAACAACAGTACGGGAAGTAGAAATGCCTAAAGAACATATGTTGACAAATGTCTCCTTAACACACAAACAATTTGGGTATATAATAACACGAATTTTCCTGACTTTAGAAAAATAAGTCAATCTTCCCCGACTTTTCCAGATCTGGGTATATCCTGCGCAATCACAGTAAATGATGAAGTCATTCATTGCGATTACAGGCTTCCCCAGAAATTTCATTTTCAACTTCCCTGACTTTTCCAGGTTTTAACAAAAATTTTCCTGGCCAATGACCACGTGAAAAATTAACATTTTTCAAATTTCACAGTGGAACATATTTAATTTACTAACGACAATTTTGAAAATTCATATAGAATTTCTTTAAAAAATTTAAAAAATTGCATACAAATTTTTTAAAAGGGAACATTTTATATTCGGAAAATGTTAAAAATTTGGGCTCGGAAAAAGTGGAAAATTTTGCAATTTAGTGGAAAATTTTGCTAATTTGAATTTGGGAAACCAATTCAGCACCAACAAAAATGCCCAACGAAAACGAGATTAATGGCGGATTGGACTGGGCAATTCGGCCAGAGTGCAGCTCATGACGTTGCAGGGGCATCACACCACGTTTTTCCAGTTATGCACGGGAGTGCAGATCGTCTGCCCAAGCAGCGACAATTTCGAAAAGAACCATTCAGGAAAGAACAGCAGACGAATTTGGAGAAAAGCAGACGAAATATGAAAATGGCGGATGCACCGGTGTACTTTCCATTTGGCTGGGAAATGGTGCACACTTCAGTGAATTGGGTGCACTTTGTCCACTTTGACAAGTGGATAATTTGAAAAATTTATATAGAAAAATTGTTAAAATTGCCCGAAAACTTTTCAAATAGGGGCAATTTTTTATTTAAAAAATTTTAAAAATTAGTCGGAAAATCTGGCAAATTTGTCTTTGAAAAATGTGGGAAATTTCGCAAATTTGTACTCTGAAAACGTAGGAGATTTGGCAATTTTATACCCAGAAAACGTGTTTAAAATTCTGCAAATTTCCACTCGAAAAACGTGGAGAATTTGCCAATTTGTCAGCGTAAAACGTGGGAAATCTCACAAATTTATCCTCGGAAAATGTGGAAAATTTTACAATTTTGTCGTTGGAAAATGTAGCAAATTTCTACTCTGAAAATGGGCCCCGAGCTAACCAGATATTAGCATTAATTTTGGATCGCAACAAGATGACAACTCTGAATTTCCCTGACTTTTTCAAAATATCCAGCCATTCTTCCTCGACTTAATTCTCCAGACATTATCAAGTTCCTGACTTTTCAGGTCTTTCATGTTAAACTGTAGGTACCCTCGAATATGTTTACTGCACATTAATATTTGGCGGCGACTGGGATAGTTTCACATGTACATGTACTGTATACCAAAAATTCATTTTTCATATACGAAAATTGGAGTTATATACGAACAAAAACCATTTCTGGAATGTTTTTTTTTTAAATCGGGTTTTTCTCTAATTACGTGTTTATAAACGGATATTTTAAATAACTATTTTAACAGGCGTAATAAAGTGAATGAGAAATTCTTACTCCGAGTTTCCTTTACGCACATTTCTGAGCACATCTTTCACATCCAAATTGCAGAAACACGAAACCCATAACCCGCGAAAAATCCAATATCCAGATAAGAAAAACAAAAAAAAACAGGACCGAGGGAACACTCGCGACTGAAACAGTAGCAACATGGCGCCTGTTCCGATGTTCTTTTCGCGAATGGAATGTGGTCACGTGGGAATGCGATCGCGAGGGCGTCGGGTGGCAAAAATCGGTACTAAAACGTGACTCGAGTTTACCTGCATTCGGAATTGGGCGAGAAAGTCCAAGAAAGTGTCATGGTGGCCGTTCTGGTTTTTTTTTGGGGGGGGTGGGAGTAAAGGAGGTTACGTCCAATAACAAATGAATAGGAAACGATTTTTCAAATTTTGAAAAAGAGGTTTGAAATTACGAAGTTTTCAAATTGCAAATATTTCTTCATATTGTACACGTTCAATTTTGTCAGTTGGGATATTTGCATGGCGAATATGGTACCAATTACCATATCTTTTATAACCCCAACTTTAAGACTAGAAGTTTAAAAAAGCGCTACAGTTTGTTAAAGTAAGGATAATGGACGTGTTGTTTATCAAACCCACTTTCCTAAGAAATAAAACGTGAAGTGTTTTGATGTTAAAAATTAAAAGTTTAAGAAAAAGGAACTTTTTTCTTCACCAATCACATTCATCTATAATTAATGTTAATTAAATATCTGAAAACGTGCTGTTAATTTCTTTCATACACGCATTTTATTCAAAGTGTCCCTAGTTATTTTAGAAATTCAACCACACGGATATTTTAACATGCAATTTCATACCCTTAAGAATGTGAAAAATTAGGTGAAAATTTTTTTCGAGATTTCTGACACAATGCATCTACTGATATATTAACTGATATATACTCGAGACAGCTTTCTGGTCTATACAGTGTACGTGTATATTAAGGCCCTCCTACCCATAGCACCGTTTTGGACTTAAATTCCCATCAGAAGAACTGGTCGTACGGGCTCTGAATGCCAACACATTTTTTATCCCCAAATTCCTCGACAGGGCGATGAGGTTTCGCGCAACAACGGCCATCTATCCGCCGAGGACTTGTACAACTATGGTTTTATGGAAGACTACCCAAAGAATTTTCACGATGAGGTGGGGTATGGTCGCTGCATGAACATGTAGAATCAGTTTGTGACCATGGAAATTACCGAATATAAGGCTCGACATTTAGAGAGCATTGAGGGTATAACACCCTACTTACCACTCAATTACATCCTGTGAAGGGGATGGTTTTTAGCGACAGCTGGTTGCACCGATTCACAAATGGTAATGAACACACGTTCATAGCCACTTCTGCACTTAGGTATCATCCATAAAGGATGTCTGTTATTTTTCAGGGTTTTAGACCTCCTTTTGACCCCCCATGGATAAATTTAATATTAGTGAATCACAGACCTACAGAAATTTAAAACTAAGTAAAACAGACAAAACAAAATAAAATTAGGTGAATTATATACAATGTTTTAAAATCTGAGTTTAACCAATTATCCATATTTTTAATTGTTAACACAGTTGCTTTCGTCTGAGGTTTGGTTGCCTTAATATCTGGCACCCCCCTTTTCTACAAATAAGCACTCATCTCGAGAAGCTGCGCTGCCGCTGCCACCCAAGGCAAATCGTAATACCTGGAGCCAAGCTAGACTGTAGATATCACTTCTTCCTTGCCAGAGTAGGCCGTATCTGGAATAAGTTACCTGCTGAGCTAGTCATGGCCCCCTCCCTCGCTGCTTTTGATTTACGTCTGTCACAGCTTGCTTTGTCTAACTATGTACAGTTTGTATACTAACCCAGGTTGGGTATAAGCGTTTATCTCTAAACCTTCCCATGCCTTTTCGTTTTGAATAAAATTTATTATATTATTACGGTACACGTCGATTTCATGGCGCGTGCGATTTTAAACGCTAAACCGTAGGAGATAGAGCAAATCCTCGAATTAGAATGTTGGTCAGCGTTGCTTAATTAGTGCAATAATAGTGCTCGTGACATTTATTATTGCACGCATATCTGACAACGTACCTGGTTTTTGACTGATGTGTGAATCCTTGCATAGCAGCTATGCGAGGCAGGAATGCTACCACCGAGTCGTCAGGGGCTGGTCAATTGCACGATTCAATGCATTCGAGTCATTCCTGATATAAAAGAATGTCAACAATTTGGACGTCCAATGCAACCTTTGTAATAATCCAAAGTTAATTTCATTTATTTAATGGGGAATGATTACTAGTAAACATTACATTTCTATTGAGCTTTCCTGCCTTGCAGAAAAACCAGGCACGTTGTCAGATATGCGAGCAATAATAAATGTCACGAGCACTATTATTGCACTAATTAGGCAACGCTGATTAACTTTCTAATTCGAGGATTTGCTCTATCTTATACGGTTTAGCGTTTAAAATCGCATGCTCCATGAAATTGACGTGCACCGTAATGTTTGACATGGCTTCTGGAGTCCTCGCATCACATCCTATTCACTGATGTAAGCTCATTTTACCTAGCGCCTGAGGTGGTAAAGATATTTGAGAGGCCCAGACATACTGTATGCCCCATCCTGTATAAAATGAAACACACGATTTGGCTGGGTAGCCCGAAGAAGCTTCCAGCGGTGCTGCCATCTCCCGCTCACCTTAGCAGACACTCGAAAACATGCTCTGCCAAATGATTATGCGAATGCTAATGAAAATTGTTTCGTTTAAATATCCTTTTTGGAAAGTGGAAAACTGATGTTTAAGTAGTAGAAAACTGGTACCCTGTGGTTACTGATATCCATAGTGACTGATTGGCAATTAAATTGCAAAACCAGTCGATTGAGGTTAAATGATTAATTAAGTTGCAAACCGATTGTATTACTAAGATATATTTATTGGTTGCCAGCTAGTTAACGGATGACAAACGTTATACAGTACCCGTTCACCGTCGTTTTTGCTCTAGTGTTTTCAACTATTTACAATTAATTACAAATATACTTAGTTTGGCAATGTAAGCAGTTTACATACAGATTCCACCAATACAATTTGAATAAAAAATCGTACATTGTAACAATTAAACAGCCAATTCTTTAAAAAGTGAGTTGTGATTTAGTTAATTACTAATGTTATACTGTATAATATGTGATTACAAATTATATGTAATGCGTTGTAACATAAATTTACCTAATAAAAATGGGCTGTTGTATATTCCAAATTTAAAGGAAATGAAAATGAAACATATATTTTTTTTCTTTGTCACTTCGAGATGGTGCATTCTTGTAATCTTATTGTGCGCATTTTCGAATGCGATATTTTTGAGAAATGTACCTTGTTCTATGGAAATATGAAGATTGCCATACTGCCTTAAACTGCTTATTCTTTACTTTGCCTGTACCATTTGTTATATCTGCCTGACGTAACGGTTGTACATGGTTATACAAATTACTTTCCCATCCCATCTTCCTTGTTATTGCTCCAAATGCTGGAGAAATTAATTATGATGCTGGGGTCCATCATGACCAGAATGCTTAGTCTGGTTTAATTTGCATGAAAATGTTCCTCCTAAATGGTACTATGGAATAAAGAATAGATTAGATTGTTATTTGGGAAATTGTTGTGTTGTATGGCGTTCTTTGGTGTTTCTTTCAACTGATTAAATTGTTTTAATCTGGTTAATTTTTTAAACTTCTGAAGCCTTATCCCATCAATCATTAAAACCCTACTAAACAACATCATAAAAACATGGTTATTGGTTAGAAACCCCTACAGTATCGAAATAATTCACTGATGCTAAGCTCTTCGAGAGAATGTTTACCACTATATGATAATACGCGTAAGCCGTCTTTAGTGCAATATTATAGAAAACGTTTGTCCGTAAGTAGCGATGCTAAAAATTTAAGACCATGCATCGCGAATGCCACATTCATTAACTTCCCAGGCATTAGTTTTTATTTAATTATAAAGACATCGTTGGAATTTCAAAACTTATAACGCTTAATACTCGTACTATTTTCGAATGCTATCTATAGTACCGAGAGCACTCGCATCACGTATGGTAGCTTCTTTAAGAAATTCAATTAATTTTCCAGAATTTTCCCCGGTATGACTTATGTTACAGTCTCGTCAGGTTCGCGTAGGCGTCGAGTTGGATAAAAACAAAATAGCACGCTGTAATTTCGTCCTATACTTGTAGATATTTAACGTATAGAGCATCCCATTGAAAGGGCCATTAAAATAAAACGCTCGATGCTGTCGTTGGGTGACGCGTGTAGCCCTCAGCGAAATTGGCACGAAGCATCATCGTTTGACCCGATGGCGTACATGTACGCTGGCAATTCGATAAAATTGACGATGCCGAGCGTTTGTCAGCAACATTCCCAGGAGGGCCCGGAGATAACTTTGAAGCGCCAATGAAATGTGTCGTACATGGAAAAGTAGCCATTGAGCGAATGTAGTTCCACTGTGATATATGGATGGCAATCTAGAAATTGAAGAGGGGGAGACTGGCGTCAGCCATCCGCCATTGGCCCACATCGCGCTACAGACATTCCGACGCAAAAATTTCAATTTAACAAACCTAGACCTAGATTTTTTTTTTGCCAATGTTGAGAACGGGAAAATGGTGCCGCGTGCCGCTTTTAATTTGGCGCTGACGGAATTGGACCGGAGCGAGCTATTTGGGGACGAGATTATCCGGCGCAAACTTTTTCGAAAGACTTTGAAATGCAAAAATACGAAACTGGGTGCCATATTTGTCGAAATATTTCAATTTTTTCCCTCCCGGCTTGCCATTGTGCGCCAAAAATGGCTGGCATTTTAATCTCATTTTTAGCCGCGTTGCCATTAGCGTGCCATTATGTAGGCCACGCTATGACTACATTTTGTTCAATGGCTATATTGCACGATATTGTACGAAATAATTGAATGTTCTGAAAATTCTATATCGCACCATCGAACCGATTGCAATACCGTTAGCACCTATAACCGAGTTTAGTGTATTAGTCTATACGTCACTCGACAACTTTCTGCAAGCTCGTGCAATTGAATTTCTTGTACTTTTGATTAGTTTTTGCTCGCATTCTTCGCTGCTTTTCGACGGAATGTTTTTCAGTCATTTGGCGTGATGATGAAAAGTAGTAATTTCACAAAACTTAATCGCGGTAAAGCACTTTTGTTGCTGGATTATTGCGGGTAAACGTATTTTGCGAAGAATGTCAATTTTTCTCAACAGACTAATGCGATGCGTGTCATTACGCCGCAAAAATGGCTGGCATTTCAATTGTGTTTTTAACTGCTTTGTCGTTAGTGCGCCTGTTATGTGGGACGTGCGATGGGTTTCGAAAAACATCGATTTGACTGCGAGAATAGCCAGGGTTCTCCCAGACCTGGAAAATTTGGAGAAGTCAGGGAAGTTGAGAATGACCCAGGGAAAAGTCAGGGAAGAATGCTTTATTTTGAAAAAGTCAGGGAAATTCAACGCAGTCACGGCGATCCAGGGCGCATTTTCCGAGTAGAAATGTGCGAAAAATTTCCACATTTTCGGAGTACAGATTTGCAAAAATTTTTACCTTTTCCGAGTACAAATTTGCGAAATTTTCCATCTTTTCCGAGTACAAATTTGCGAAATTTTCCATCTTTTCCGAGTACAAATTTGCGAAATTTTCCACCTGTTCCGAGTACAAATTTGCACAATTTTACACGTTTTTTGAGTTCAAGGTAGCACAATTTTCCACGTTTTTTGAGTTCAAGGTAGCAAAATTGTCCACGTTTTTTAAGTTCAAGTTAGCAAAATTGTCCACGTTTTCCGAGTTCAAATTATCAAAATTGTCCACGTTTTCCGTGTACAAATTTTCAAAATTCTTTTGGTTTTCCGAGTTCAAATTTTACACATTTTTCGAGGACAAAATTGCGCTATTGCTCACTTTTTCCGAATATAATTTTTTTTTTTAATTTTAAACAAAATTTCTTTGTTAAAAAAATTATTTTCCAGTGTCAATTTTGGAAAATTTCAATTTTTCTCGTTGTTATTGGTCAGGGAAATTTTTTTTGAAACCTGAAAAAGTCAGGGAAGTTGAAAATTAAATTTCTGGGGGAACCCTGCTTACGTACATGCACGTTTGTTGCCAATTATTTTACGTTCTAATCCGCACTTACGTACATTTTTAATGACTTATTTAAGGTACATTTTTTATTGGCTTTTCAGCGTATTTCGCAGTCACGTATATTTTTATGACTGATTTGAAATGCATTTTGCATGACTTAACAGACAGTATTCGTACTTACGTGCATTTTCTACCACTTAGGGCGATTCGCCCGCACTTAGGTAAATTTTTATGACTTAAGTCAATTTCTGTTTATTGGCTTATCAGCTTATTTCGCAATTACGTACATTTTTGATGATTTATCCGCACTTCGTACATTTTTACGACTTTTTTACGTACATTTTATCGGTTTATCAGCTCACAGACGATTATCCGGACTTACGTACATTAACACATGATCTTATCTTTATTAAACTTACGGTTTTGCTTACCCGATCTCGACTTACGGACGAGGATGTTTTCATATAAGTACATTTGGGGGGGGGGGGGAAGATGAGGAGAATAACGAACTTCCGGTTACGGACAAGTTTTCTTACGACTTACGTATACATGGTGCGTAAGTACGAAAAATGTTCTGGTTTCCTGCTCAACAGTATACAGTCAGTCACGCCTTCGAATCCACTGTTTCTTTCTTAGCGTGAACATTTTTGAGTTTTTGTTGTTGTTGCGAGGAGGACGCCGGATGTGCGGATGACTTGGTGCTGATGAAAGCTAGGTGTGACCACCGTTTCGTGTTGCTGAAGCTAGTTTCTTCACTCGGTTTAATTTTGTCTTTTTTGTGTGTGTGCGGAAGGCTTCCCTTCCTCGTTTGCGAGTTTTCTCAACCGTTGTCCCATTGCCGAGACACTGTCTGCGAGAGTTACGAAGCGTGGCTGAGTAGTCTACCATGGTCTGTGGAGAGGGAAGGTTCAGTCCTGCATTTGGCACCAACGCCTCGAAGGGCTTTTGCTTACTGAGATCTTGTCCCGAAGAGCCGTTGCTGAGACGATGCCTCGAAGAGCCCTTTCTGAAACATTTGAGGAGACGATGTTTCGAAAAGTCGTTGATAATGCCATGTCTTGAAAAACCATTGCTGAGATAATGCCTCGAAGAATCATTGATGAGACAATGTCTTGAAAAAAACATTGATGGGACAAATGTCTTGAAAGAAGCATTATTGATGAGAAAATGTCTCGAAGAGGCATTGCTGAGACAATGTCTTGAAGAGCCATTTCTATAAACAATGCTTTGAAGAGCCATTGTTGAGACAATGCCTTGAAGAGCCATTTCAGAAACAATGTTTTGAAGAGACAAAATGTCTTAAAGAAGCATTTCTGAGACAACGTCTTGAAGAGCTATTTCTGAAACAATGTTTTTAAGTGACAATGTCTTAAAGAGCATTTGCTGAGACAGTGCCTTGAAAAACCATTGATGAGTCAATGTCTTGAAAAAAGAACATTGAGACAAGGTCTTGAAGAGCCATTGTTGAGACAGTGCCTTGAAGAGCCATTTCTGAAGCATCGTTGTGAACAGACAATGTCTACAAGTTGCGGCTGCATATTTTATCATGATCGGTAGTGGCCCATGCAGGATCTGGGTTAATCCTGTAATTGTCTTTCATGCCTCTGAGATACCTTGCTGAGACAATGTCTCAAAGTGCCATTGTCCTCAGCTGCCGAGACAAGGATTCCGCGATATTTACGGAAGGTTGGCTTCATAGTTCTCATGGTTCAGAAAGATCCGATGAGGATCAAGGCAGTCCATTCTGGTTATTTTCGGAATTCTGACCGGCTGCCGCGACGGAAGTAGTTGGTTGTAGGATGCCTCGAAGGCCCTCGATGACCGTGGTCACCATCCTGAGCTCATGAAGCCGGTCCATCTGGCGCTGCTGGGCTTCCCAGCGATAGTACCTCTCTTCGGAGAGCCTCTCGTGCCGCAAGAAAAGTCCGGCAATTCTCTCCAGACTACTGGAGATGGAAGTTGACGTTACAGGTTTTCTTCTTCTGCGGCCTCTGAAGTCCGATGCACGCAGATGCGCCATCTTCTCCGGCTCCTTCCGCGATGACGTCGAGGAAGCACTGGAGATATCCGGTGGACTGCCTTCTTCGGGTTCAGGGTGCGGATTCTGCAGACCTCGAAGGCCTTGAAAGCTGGACGAGGATGCCATTGACGGATCTGAAGGAAGAACAAAGGAAGACAAGATTTTTTTATAAATTTTTAACTTTTCTCTAATTTTGAACGTTTTTTTTTTAAATTTCGTGATTTTTTTCTTTTTTAAGCTTCACAATTTTTAACTTTTCAATAAACTTTCAGCGTTTTCTTAGAAATTATTTTACGCTGGTTTTCAAAATTTCGAATGTTCTTTTATCAATTCGAAATGTTTCTCTAAATCTGAACGTTTTTTATCTCCTAAAATTCGTGCAATTTTTTTTAAATTTTCAGCTTTATTTTTCTCGAAAATTTTAGCTTTTTTTCTCGAATTTTTGGGCATTTTGTTAAAATGAAACCATTAAAGGTGTTGTAGTGAAATAAATTCTTGGTAATCGTGTTTTGGTCGCACAAACCGCTGGCCAACGGCCAGTTGATTTTTAATGAGGGGTACATTTTTAGGCGACATTGTCAGATTCTTGAAATAAAACACGTAGAGGCCCACATGAAGAAGGGGGCAAGAGCACAAGTCTTCAGGGGAACCAACATACCTGGTAAGCCAGCAACTCGCAGAATGGCCTCCTCGAACCCAGCGTTGGTTTCCTGAAGTCCATGGTCTGTTCTTGTAAGTCCACGGTCTGTTCTTGGAAGTCTTCTGTCCAATCTTGGAAGTCCACAGTCAGCTCTTGGAAATCCATGATCTGCTCTTGAAAGGCCACGGTCTGCTACAAGATGCTCAACATCTTCTGGAAGTTCATGATCTGCTTCCAGAAGTCCATGGTCTGCTGTTGGAAGTCCATGGTCTGATTTTGAAAGTCCATGGTCTGATCTTGGAAGTCTGATGACTGCTTCTTGGTGTCCAACATCTTCTGAAAACCCAATGTTTTCTTCTGGAAGACCACGATGTGATTCCAGAAGTCCAGCTTCCTGCGAGAGCGAACCAGCATCCATCGAAGTCAAGACGAAGCTGGCCGATGGACCGAGGTCGGAATCGCCACATGGATAGTCATTGCGGTCCATGTCCTCGTCATTTCCCAAGAATTGGACGTCGGGCGGTGGACTGTCTGGCGCTTCCGTCTTGATGATGGGCAGCTGGAAGCTTGTCGATGAACTGCCTCGAGTGAGGGCCGCTTGCAACACGGACATGGTGCCCTGGCGGTTGTCGGATAAGGAGCCGGATTGGTCGTTCCCGGGCTGCAGTGCCGAAGAAGTAAATGCTGCTGCCGAGGACGGTTGGGAGGATGAGGAGGAGGAACAGCGCCTCCTCCCCAAGACGTTGTCCATCTCGTTGAAGAAGCGCATGCAGCGAGCCAGATGCGATGGCCCGCCGCGGAACGTGCCCTCCTTGGCGGCACGGTACTCGTACTTGAGGTTCTTGATCTTTACCCGGCACTGGGCCCAGTCTCGCAAGTAGCCCATGGAGCGCAGCCGCTGGGAGATGGCTCCGTACACCTCCTTATTGCGGGCCGTGTTTTGCAGCAGCTTCTGGGTGGCCGGCGTGCACCAGATGCTCAGCAGGGCCCGGACTTCGTCGTCGCACCAGTGTCGAGACATGAAATCCATGGCTTTCTTTGTATTTTCTCCAACAGGAAGTCTGGTCTGCCGAAGAGTCGCTCGTCCAACTTGGGTGTCTTTCTGTCAGGTTGTGCAGAGCTGCCGTCTATGCCATTGGCCAAAGTTCTTGTTCTCGGAGTACTTCCGGACACCAGTTTTCAATCCAGTCTGGCCGAGATCTCATCCAGATGGCCGTTGTTGGAACTGTGAACCAGAGTTCTAGCGGTTGATCCGTAAGGGGGCTTGTCAGCTTACGATGCACGCTGCCAGAGGTTCCGACATCGAAGCACTTTCGGTTCTGGAGTGGAAGTGAAGTTGGGAGTTTTATGGAGAATGGATTTCAAAAGGGGCAGGATTAGATACACTGGTCAAGGAATTGTCGAAATATCCCGTTGTTGGACCATGGAAATTCCACGTGCAGCATTTGCAAGAATTGTTGTTTTTCTTTGGGTTATCACCTTTGTCCGTGTCTGATTTCTGAAGTTATAGGATGATCAGTGAAGTCCATCTTCAACTTATTGTGGCCACCAAATACTCTTCTCCGGAGGAACTCGAATATTTTAGTCCAATATCTAGTCTGCTGACTTTAGGTTTTCATGGCCATCAACGTCTGCAACCATCAATGATCAGTTTTTCAGTTTTACAATCTCGTTGTCGGACAAGGAAGTTGGCAAGGTTGCCAGAGCTGCTCATAACACTTCTTCAGGTCCTCTCTAAAAGCAAAAGTCCATACTCATTCAATTTTTTTGGAACAATGTCATTTGGCAAGCATTTCTTCAGGTTTCCTCGGCTTGTGAAGTTCACGACCATCAATGTTCAGTTTTTGTAAGGTTTTTTGCAATTGAAATCCTGTTGTTGGATAATAAAGTTGGCACAGGTGCAACATTCGCAAGAGGTTGTCAGCACTTCTTCAGATTTTCATGGCCAGCAAAGTTCACGATCATCGATGGTCAGTTTTGCAGAGTTTAAAATCCTGTCATTGGGGGACAATGAACTCGACACGATGGCAAGTGTTGGTCAGCACACTTCTTCGGGTGCTCTCTAAAAGCAAAAGTCCATACTCATTCAATTTTTTGGAACAATGTCACTTGGCACATTTGCAAGAGTTGGTCAGCACTACTTCAGGTTTTCATGGCCAACGAAGTCCACGATCATTAGTGGTCAGTTTTTCAAGGAAGGACAAGGAAGTTGGCACAGTTGCAAGAGTTGCTCAAGAACACTTATTCTTCAGGTCGTCTCTAAAAGCAAAGTCCACAATCATGCAATTTTCCGGAACAATGTCATTCGGCACATTTGCAAGTGGTTGTCAGCACTTGTGGTTTTAATGGCCAGCAAAGTCCACGATCATCAATGGCCAGTTTTCCTGAGTTTTAAAATCCCGTTGTTGGATATTGAACTTGCATGGTTGCAAGAGTTTGTCAGCACGTTTTTTCGGGTCCTCTCTAAAGGCAGAGTCCACGCTCATCCAATTTTCTGGAACATTGTCATTCGGCACATTTGCAAGAGGTTGTCAGCACTATTTCAGGTTTCCTTCCATTGCTCCCAAAGTTCACGACCATTAATTGGTCAGTTTTCTAGGGGTTTTTTTTGCGATTAAAATCTTGTTGTTGGATTATGAAGTTGGCACAGTTGCAAGAGTTGCTCAGCACACTTCTTCAGGTCCTCTCTAAAAAGCAAAATCCACAATCATGTAATTTTCCAGAACAATGTCATTCGGCACATTTGCAAGTGGTTGTCAGCACTTCTGGTTTTCACTTTTCACTTTTGGTTAAAAATCCCTTCGTTTAGGACAATGAACTGGGCACGATTGCAAGAGTTGGTCAGCACTTCTTCCGATCTTCCTAAAAGGCAAAGTCCCGAAGTCATCCAGCTTTCTGGAGCAATGTTAAATCCGAAATATCAACGTCTCGAAATGTCCTTGTCCACTCCTGTCTCTGCGGGCAATCGTAGCTGGGTGACTTTTCTCCTCGATGTTCCTCCTTCAGTAGCCTCGACAACCGGCTTGAGCCGCTTCTCGTCCATGGGCGCTCGAAGCCCATTGGTCGGCCGTCCGCGTGACCAAGGCCGTTGCTCGGCAACCAGCCAGAGCGGCTGGAGCCCGGATTTAAGCCCACCCCCCTCTTCTTGGTCCCTCCCCCACATCCTTCCTGAAGCAGATGCGCTTCAGGGGTTGAAGCGAGGCTTCGGAAGATGCCATTTTTACCAGAGGTTGACCATGCTCTGCTTCAAGGACGTACAGTCATTTAGACTTTTTATGAGGAAACTGGCTTGGCTTCAATTCAGCCTACATGTTGAGAAAATGTCGTTGGTTTTTGTAGGAATTTGGGAAATTGGCCACGTTTTTTCGAGTAGAAATTTGCAAAATTGTCCACGTTTTCCTAGTGCAAATTAGCCACATTTACCTTGTTTTTTCGAGGACAAATTTGCGAAGCTAATCACGGTTTTTCGAGGAAAATTTTTAAATCTTATCACGGTTTTCAGAGGACAAATTTGCAAAATTTCCCACGTTTTCCGAGGGCAAATTTGAAACATTTACCAATTTTTCTTGAGTTCAAATTCGCAACATTTACCATGTTTTCCAAGGACAAATTTGCAACAATTACCACGTTTTTCTTGAGTGCAAATTTGCAACGTTTACCATGTTTTCCGGGGACACATTTGCGAAATTTTCCACGTTTTTCCTAGGACAAATTTACGAAATTTTCCACGTTTTTCTTGAGTGCAAATTTGCATCAATTACCATGTTTTCCTAGCATAAATTTGCGAAATTTTTCACGCTTTCCGATTACTAATTTGCGAAATTGTCCACGTTTTCTGAGTACGAATATGCGAAACTTTCTACATTTTCCAATTAAAAAATTGTCAAATTTTTCACAAAAAAGTTTTACATATAATTTCAAAAATGGCAATAGTAAATTTTGCAATGTGTTTTCGTGGGTCAATTTTTCAAAATTTGTCAGTTTTTGACCGATTGTCCTTGGTCAGGAAAATTTGTTTTAAAAACCTGGAAAACTCAGGCAAGTTGTATATGAAATTTCTGGGGGAGCCCTGTGGTATGAAAAATAAATAAAACGCGTCTATTTTCCACAAAATCAATTTGAAAAAACAACATAGTTTTCACACAAAAAAACATCGTTTTTTTATTTTACAAAGAGGTCGTTTTTGTGTGAGAAATTTCTTTTAAAAAAAAAATATCTGAAAAGTTTTTTTTTTCTTTGAAAATAAAATTCTCAAAACAATGTATGAAAAAAAAGTGTTGGTTCATTTAAAATAAAATTATGAAAAAATGCTTTTTTCGTTAAAAAATTATGAAAAAAAAATGGTTTTAGTAGTTTTTAAGCGAACAATTTTTTTAAAATAAAAAAAAAATTCACATAAAAACTACTTTTTTTATGTGCGGTATATAATATGAAGAATAGCGTTCAAAAAATGTTTGTTTTTTATTTTTTTTCCCTGAAAAGTCTCGCTTTTTTTTTCTAAAAACAACGTGAAATTCATGAATTTTTAAGAAATTTTGGCTGTTTATTAAAATCATTTCTTGGTTTTGTCGAATTTCTCAGGTGTGTACAGCAGTTCCGTGGAGTCGACTTCGTTCCTATGTCCGTCGACGCCTCCGACGCCGCCGGTGCTGGACAGCAGCAAGAGGAGCCAGTCGGATACGCCCAATGCCGAAGAGGTGAGATCCCCCTTTTCAGAATTTCTGACCAGTACCTCGGCAACTGGAACCTCTCGGTGGTTTTGGTTACGGCAGTGTTTGTCCATTTCCATCGAAAGCGCCTTCCGCTACGGCGCGTCCTCGGTGCATCCTAATTTTGTTTCTTCTCCGCTTTTCAGCCCACGGCCTCCGCGCCCGAGGACAAGAGTGCCGAGATCGAGAGGGAAACCATGATCAGGTGCATCTTCAAGAGCATCTTGGAAAGTGAGACTATTTACCTGGACTGTCTCAGCGTGTTGTCTCAGGTTTGTCGCCGCATAGATCAGCAACGTAAAGGCGAGGTACCTCTACTTCTCGAACCAGCACTTACTTACTGTAACGTCACTCTTTTGTCCATCAGTACCAAAAGGCCTTGAAGTCGGCCATCGGCACTACCCAGGTCGTGGTGTCGCAGGAGGACCTGAGCACCATCTTCTACAAGATCGAGGACCTGCTGGCCATCCACCGGGCGTTCTTCGAGGGCATCCGCAGTTACATCCAGCAGTGGGACGGGAAGTCAGTCATCGGGGATCAGTTCAAAGTTCTGGTAAGTCGAAGGTTGAAAAGTCCTGTTTGGGGAGGAAAGGCCATTTCTCCGGAGAGGCCTGTGAATCTCTATCTGGAAAATGAAGAACTCCTGAGAGATGGAAGCTTTTCTCTCTAGAGAATCTAATGATGTTTCAGGAGAGTTCCACGAGTCAGGTTCTTTCCGGAGAGCTCCTCGGAGTCCTCCTCGGAGAGTTCCTCGGAGTTCTCCTCGGAGAGTTCCTCCAAGTTCTCCTCTGGGTCTGATGAAGCTCTCCTCGGAGAGTTCCATGAAGTTTCTGGAGGGACTGAGAAAGTTTGCTCCGGAGTACTCTGGAGAGAAATCTTCCAGAGTTGGCAGTGTCCGATGTTCCTTGCTAATTTTGTACCTCTCGTCTTCTACAGGCTAGTCGACTCAGCGTGTACGCTTCGTTCCTCAAAAATTATCCGCTGGCCATCGAGGCCATCCGAAAGTGCAGCGCGGAAAATGCCAAATTCAGCGACATCACCAAGGTTGGTCAGATTTTATTTTGGCAAAAACTATCACATTTGATTTTTCCAATAACCTTCAAATTTTGAGAAAGTATAGCAAACAGATTTTGTTAAAAAATATCAATTTTGTTAAAAGAAAATGTCCGATTTTGCAAACATTGAACGGATTATTTTCGTGTCTTTTTCAGAGTATAAAACTGAAAGCTATGCAACAGACCGTCCGTTTAGAAGGTAAACTTTTTTATTACTCTAAGCTTTGATTCAGAAACTCGCGACTTGGACCTTTGAAGTCCTCCTCGGAGAGTTCCATGAAGTGCCTGGAGGGTCCGAGGAATTTCTCCCCGAACGGCACGAGGAAGTGATCCCCGGTCGGCATGAGGAAGTTCTTTCCGGAGGGCTAGAGGAGGTTCTCTCCGGAGGGCCCGAGGAGGTTCTCTCCGGAGGGCCCGAGGAGGTTCTCCCCGGAGGGCCCGAGGAAGTTCTCCCCGGAGGGTCCGAGGAAGTTGTCCCCGGAGGGTCCGAGGAGTCGAACCTTTGTTCAAGTTTGTCGCGAGTTTTTGACTCCGGGATGAGTTTAACGCACTCGTAAGACATCATACTGAAACGTTACTCCGAAATTGCAGATCTTTTGCACAAGCCGGTGGATCGAGTTCAGAAGAACGCCCTCGTCTTGCACGTACGTATCAGAAAAAAATTCTGGTAACCGTCACATTTTTTGATCGAAAGTTTGAGCTTGGATGAATTACGTTCTGTATTTTGTGCCTTTCGAAGGATCTTCTGAAGTACACGCCGAAGAGCCATCCAGATTTCAAGTCCTTGCAGAGCGCCCTGAGGATGACGCAGAGTTTTCTCAACGAGTTCAACATCACGGCCACCGAGAGCATGTTTCCCGTAAGCGTTTCTCTCCCAACCGATACGTTTTGGATTTAAGATTTTTTTTTTTGGATTTTTAAGCAAATCTGTAATATTTTTGTTCCGTTCTTCAGTCCCACGATCGGACGCAACGCTTCCTGGTGAAGAACACGTTCATCATCGAGCTGTCCGAAGGTCACCGCAAGCTGCGGCACTTGTTCCTCTTCAACGACGTCATCGTGTGCGCCAAGTACCGAGCTTCGGGAAGGTAAGACCGAAGATGTGTTGGATTTCCTGGATCGGAAGTTCTTGGTCTTTCCGTCTTTCTCTCGAATCGAACAACTTTTGATTTTCTGGAACTTGTTTTAGGGACAAGTTCGCCTACGACGCCAAATGGTACATTCCGTTGCACGACGTGGTGCTGCCCATGGAGGACGGTGAGTACAACTCGATACTTCCCGCCTTGCGTCCTAGCGTTTCGTCACGAATAGTATCCTAAAACTACGTAGGGTGTGTGCCCGAGTCTTGAAAAAGTTTGGAAAGGAGCTTGCTTGTTTCTCGTATCGACTATCCTCGGAAGAGTCGGACACCACTTTTCCAAATTTGCGCGAAATTTTAAACTTTTTCGAGGATATAGTTGTGATTTTAAAAAAAAGTTACCGAGGACACAATCCCAAAATTTCTAACCGATTCCAAGGATAAATTTTCAAAATTGTTCACATTAGCCAAATTTTCAAAGGTTTCCGAGGGACAAATTCACAAACTCTTTAAAAGTTTCTGAGGTCAAATTTGCAAAATTTCCAACAATTTACAAGGACAAATTTGCAGAATTTTTAACAGTTTCCGAGGAAGAAATTCGCTAAATTTTCAAAACTTTCTTAGCACAAAATGCAAAATTTTAACAAGTTTAGGAGAACAAATTTGCCAAATTTTCAACTGTTTCCGATGACAACAAATTTGCGGAATTTTAAAAAGTTTCGTAACACAAAAATTGCTAAATTTCCACTGTTTCCGAGGGACAAATTTGCAAAGTTATTCGAAAGTTTCCGAGCATCAAAACTTTTCCAGTTCCAGCGAAGCGCTCTCTGATAATGTTTTCCCGTATTTTTCTCGTTAGATTTGTGCAGCGACGTGAAGGAAATCAACCCGGTCAGCGTCCTCGCTCTGAAATCGCAAGTGAGCAGCGTCCGAGATCTCATCATGAAGGACGAGTACTCTTCCAAAGGGGTAAGTCGTGTCTACGAGTCGTGTCTCCTCGAGATCGGACAATGTCATCTGACGGTACTTCGGTCTTTGACTGACGCTTTTTTTTTGTCTTTCAGAAGTCGAGGTCCAGCGGCCGCAACGTGGACAAGCATCGCAAGAAGCTGGCGGAACTTCAAGCGCAGCTGATGCTGGCTTCTCCGACTCTAGTCTTCCGCATCGGTCAAAAGAGCGGCAAAGCTTCCTACACCTTCTTCCTGTCTTCCAAGTTCGAGAGGAGCGAGTGGACCGAGTCCATCATCGCCGTCCAAGCCTCCGGTGAGTTAGAATACCGGCTCGTGGACGTTATAAATACCGGTGTTGTTTTTTTAGTATTTGTGTCATTTTTTCGAGGACATGTGTCACAAAAAAAACGCGTTACTTTTTATTTCAGCCCCTGCGACGCATCCGAATCTTTCTCTGTACGAACTTCACTCATGGATCACCGCCTGCCACAAATTCCTGCAAACGAACATGGGTTCCTTCCTCCTCCGATCAGGTGGGTTCTCGAATCTCGCAATTTTTTTTTTCTCGAATCCTTTCCTTGGATCTCCAATTCCATTCCGGATCTGGTACTATTCCTCCAGCCATGAGTCCGGCCCGGGATCTCGTACCCTTCCTCGGACATTAAATTTCGATTTCGCCCTAGAACCTCTTTTTCTTTCTCGGATCTCGAATTTGTCCATCGAGTCCTTCCTTGGACATTGTGTTCTCTTCTGACACGAGTCCTCTTTGGACATTGTGTCTTTGGACATCGTGTCTTCTTTGGACATCGACTCCTTCCTTGAATATCGAATTTCTTCCCGAATCAGGAATTCTTCGTCTGGCATTGAGTCCTTTCTCGGCATTGTGTCCTCTTCCGACACGAGTCCTCTTTGGACATCGACTCCTTCCACAGACCTCGAGTATCGAATTCCTTCCCGAATCAGGAATTCTCCATCTGACATTGAGTGTTTTGGGCATCGTGTTCTCTTCTGATCCGAGTCCTCTTTGGACATTGTATCTTCTTCAGACATCGACTCCTTCCACGAACCTCGAACATCAGATTACTTCCAGAATCTAAAATTCTTCAATTGACATAGAGTTCTGCTTCAGGCATCGTGTCCTCTGCCGACACGAGTCCTCTTTGGAAATCGTGTCTTCTTCAGACATGGACTCCTTCCAGAGACCTCAAATATCGAATTCCTTCCAGATTCTGCAATTCTTCATCTGACATCGAGCCTTTTGTCGGGCATCGTGTCCTCCTTGTACATCAGAGTCCTTCCGAGGCCTTGAAATTGTCCTTCAAACCTCAAATTACTTCTCAAATCTGGAATTCTTCCTCATATCATTCTAATTTTACGTAAAATCCCTTCCAGGACCCCAGAATCCTCTTAAATTCAAACTTTCTCATATCTTACATTGTTTTTTTTTCACTCTTGACGATTCAGGTAAAGAGGACGACATTTACGTGGGCGACCTCCACGTCCAGTTACATTCCTTGCAAGGACTGTCCAAGCCTGCGGGTAAGACAGCGGTTCCTTTCTGGCCTCGAGGTCAGCCTTCTGGATAATCCACATACTGGTCTTAATTTGTACCGCGTTTTTATTTTCCGCAGACATGTTCTTCTGCCTGGAGGTGGACTCTTGCGGCCATTTTTTCCGTAAGATCACCACCAAGACGCTCAACTCAAACGACTTGGACACTCTTTGGAACCAGGAGTTCATCATCGAGCTGGAGGGCTCGCAGATGCTCAGGATATTGTGCTACGAGCAACTGCCAGGAGAGCTGACCATGCTACGAGGCAAGACCATCATCGAGGTAAACGGGACAACGAGATGAGATGATATTTTTTTTGTTTGCGATCTCGCGAGTTTGTGGAATTCTGAGACGTGTTTTGGTTTTTTTGCCGCTTTTAGTTGCACAAATGCGGACTCACCACGCGGTTTCAAGAGAAAGTGGTTTCGCTCCAGGACGTAAGTTTCTTGCCGAGCTTCGATCAAGCTCAAAACATATTTTTGCTGAAAATGTTATGAAAATACTCAAATTCGTTCTCGGTTTTGGTTATAAATTGTTATCGCAAATTTGCGAACGATGTTTAAATACAAATCGAAACAATTTTTAAAAATTTTTTTTTTCAAATAGAATTTTCAAAAATAAACGAAAAATTTCTACAAGTATTGGCTCAGTTTTGGCCAAAAAAAAAAAATACCTAAATTTATAATATAAAAAGCCTGTCCAATGTTTCTCAAAAATTACGCTGTTTTAACGAAATCGAGCGCCCATTTTTACCGAAAGTCTAAAGAATTTTTACGAATTATTTGAATAGATTATTTTCCAAAATAAACTATTCGGTTTTGCTAAAAATGTACCAAATTTAAAGTGTACCCCTGGACCTAGAAACTTGAAATTGTCTGGAAAAGTTAGGGAACTTGGAAATGTCTGGAAATAAAGGCAGGGAAATTCAACTTAGTCGAGTAAAATTTGCAAAATTTCCCACGTTTTCAGAGTAAAAATTTCCAAAATTCTCAACACTTACTCGGTACAAATTTGCCAAATTCTCCACGTTTTTCGTGGACAAATTTTCAAAACTGTCGACGTTTTCCGAGTACAACTTTGCTAAATTCTCCACGTTTTCCGAGTACTCAGACTTTTTCAAAACACGTTTTTTACACAAAATGTTAATTCCCCGCTCTTTTCGCAGCTCACTCTTACCCTGTCGATGAAGTTCTCCGTGTGCGAGATGTCGCTGCGGAGGATCCCTTCGGCCAAACCATGCGGCATCTTCGGGATGAAACTTTCCACCGTATTAAAGTAAGCATTACGAGTGTTCTTGCTAGTTTTTCTGCTTATTTCGGTTTTTTTTTTCTGTATTTTTTTCTTTAATTTCTAGTATTTTCTATTGGGTTTTTTGTGCTAATTTCGAGTATTTTTCATGTTTTTTTCTGCAAATTTCGAGTGTTTTCCGTAGTTATTTTTTCTAATTTTGAGTATTTTCCGTAGTTTTTTTCAGTAATTTTTTATGCTAATTTGTGTGTGCTAATTTAGAGTATTTTCTATAGTTTATTCTGTATTTTTTTGTGCTAATTTCGAGTTTTTTCTGTTGTTTTTTTGTTGTTAATTTGTAGTATTTTCCATAGTTTATTCTTATTATTTTTTCTATAATTTCGAGTATTTTTCATATTTTTGTTCTGTAATTTTTTCTGTGCTAATTTTGAGTATTTTCTGTAGTTTTTTCTGCTAATTTCTTGTCATGTCATTTCTAAATTTTGCGATTTTTTTTTTATTTTCAGGAAGGAGAAACGAGACATTCCATTTTTGATTTCCTGTTGCGTTCGCGAAGTCGAGAAAAGAGGTGATGTCCAAAATTGTGAAAATTATTTGAAAAAATTATGAAAAATTACGAAAAAAAAAATCAAGAAAAAAAACATCGACGGTAAAAGCTTAATATCGATAAAGTAATTTTAATATTTGATTAAAAAAGTTTTTTTTTCTCGTTATATTTTTCAGGCTTACAAGAATTGGGAATATATCGAGTGTCGGGGTCCAGCTCCGATCTCCAAAAAATTAGGAAATCCTTCGAATCCAGTAAGCTTTTAGTTATTAATTTCACATATTTGTCACAACTGCCGAATCGTATTCCCGAATCGAGTGCGATTCGGGGCATTTTGGAGTTATACCCTTAATATTCACCCCAAAGTGTTCCGGTTTTTAACTCGATTTCAACTCTTTTCGTTTCAGATCCGTACGAAGCTCAGCAGCTGGTGAAGGAAGTGGACATTCACTCGGTTACTTGCATCCTCAAGCTTTACTTGAGAGAGCTCCCCGAAGGACTCTTCACGGACGAGCTTTACTCCAAATTCATCGATTCGTGCAGTACGTTTTAACTCCTCCGAGAGAGGACCTACTTTTTAACCGTGGACGAACGTTCAGTTTGTCGAAATGTTAAGTTTTGTCGAAAATCATGATGATAACTTTTATACTTTTTTGTAGAACTGACCGATCCAGAGTCCAGGGACAAGGTCTTGCTCGTCCTGTTCAACGAACTGCCAGAGGCCAACAAAAAAATAGTCATTTATCTTATCGATCACATGGTCAGGTAAGTAATCCCAAGTATTATTTTTGATTTATCGTCCGCTTTTCCCGTAAAAAAAGTTTGAAATTACTGAAAAATTTGTAATGATTTATTGGGAAAAATTTCAGCGACATCTAAATATCGTCTCTATCGAAAAACGTACGCTGGAAAAAACCTTTTGACTAAGAAAAAAAAACTATTTTGAAAATGTTTTAAATTTTCTAAAGAGTTTTTGATTTTTTGGAGAAAGCGTTTGGCGAAAACGTTCGCAAGACGAGAAATAAACGTCCAGAAATTATTTAGAAGAAACTTGGCGCGATGTTTCGAAAAAAAAAAAAAAAAAAAATGGTGGAAATTTTACGAAAAGTTTGCGTTTTTTGGAATACTTGTATAATTCAGGGAACTTAAAAATGACCTGTAAAAGTCAGGAAAGAATGGTTTATTTTGAAAATGTCGGGAAAGTTCAACGCAGTTATGTCTATCCAAAATTACTACGAATGGGCCCATTTTCCAAGTTGAAATTTCCCAAATTTTTCACATTTCTTGAGAAAACAGATTTGCCAAATTTTCCTTGTTTTCCTAGTACATATTTGCAAAAGTTTCCGTGTTTTACATGTAAAACTTTGCAAATTTTCCATGTTTTCCAAGGACAAATTAGCAAAATTGTCCACATTTTCCGAGTACAAATTTGCAGAATTGTCCATGTTTTCCTAGTACAAATTTTTTAAAATTTTCCACGTTTTCCATGTACAAATATGCACAATTTTCCACGTTTTCTGTGAACAAATTTGAAAAGCATATTCACGTTTTCCAAGTACAAATTTGCAATTTTTTTTACGTTTTTAGAGTACAAATTTGCAAAATTGCCCCCTTTTTCCGAGCACAAATTTTCAACATTTTCTGAACACAACATTACCCCTATTTTAATGCAATTTCATGCAATTTTTTTAAATTTTTTTAAAAATAGTCTTCGTTAATTTTCAAAATTGTCGTTAGTAAATTTAAAAAAAAAAATATATTTTCCAGTGTCAAATCTGCAAAATATGTCAATTTTTCACGTTGTTGTTGGTCAGAGAAATTTTTTTAAAACCTGCAAAAGTCAGGCAAGTTCAAATTGAACTTTCTGGGGGAACCCTGTTTTACCACGAACATGAGCCATGGCATCATTTTCGTCGAAATTTAGGTTTTTGGGTGAGTTTCAGTAACTGTAGACGATACCACCGCTTCCGAAAAATGTACTCATGTACGCCATTTTTTTCCTCAGGATAATCAAGGAGGAGGCGGAGAACAAGATGTCCCTTCAAAACGTGGCCACCGTCTTCGGCCCTACGCTGCTGCGCATGAGTGCCAAGTCGGAGAGCGGCAGCATGTCCGAGAAGTTAGCCGCCGGAACCATCGACGTCATGACCCAGGCCAAGATCTTGCACTTTTTCCTCAAGAGGAGGACGCAGGGAGAACCCATCGAAATTCCCGCTTCGACCGCCACAACCACCGCCAAAGACGATAGCAGGTAAAACGCGTTTGGCGGAGGATCCGATGAATCCAGCGGGCAGAAATCACATCACGTCAACGCTGACCAGCGGCTATCGCAATGCTTTGTTTTAATGAAACGGTTGGATTTCCCCGAGTGGTTGCGGCGGCGCCCCGCGGCCCCGCAAAACGCGGCATTCTATGCAGGTTAGACGATAAATCTTCCCACCCTTAAACCCCTCCATCTTTTTTGCTACGGAAAAAATGTACGACGTTCCCCATTATTCCCGGAAAAAGTTCCTGACTTTTTAAGACTCCTCGTCCTTCTTCTCCTCCGAGAAGATCCCGAGAAACCGCTAAAGCCGAGCAATGCTAAAAATCGAGAATGTTTCTTTGAAAAGTGAGTGGTTTTTCATCCCCCGAAGAAGCTCCCGCACCGATTTTGTTCCGTTTCGCGGAATGTTTATTTTACGTGTTACAATTGCGGAATGTGAAAATTGTTCCAGTTCCGTAAAAATAGAACGTTTTACGTTTCGCGGATTCTAAAAAATGGGTTTTCATGAAAAACTGGATCGTGAAAAATCAGTCTCAATTCAAAAGAACAGCGCAAATCCTCATTCCGATCCAAAAAAACACAAAACCGTGAAAAATCCTTGTTCCGATTGTAGGAACTTTCTATTTTGTATGGGACATTTTGTTCCATTTCCCAAAAGATTGAAAATTACTCGTTCCCAATCCGAGGAACGCGAAAAATCCTCGTTCTAATCCCAAGGAACGTGAAAATTGTTCCCGTTCGTAAAACTTTCTTTCGATTTCATGCTGTACGTTTTAATTAAATTTCGTAGAAAGTGAAAATCCGTTCCAATTCCAAAAAACTTTAAATATCCTCGTTCCAATTTTGTAGAACTTTCTTTCGTCGATTTCGCACGGGATGTTTAAGGGCCGGTTGTACGAGCGCAGGTTAGATTTGAAGGTTTACTAACCTCTGGTTCCAAATTAACTTAAGGTTAACCTCCAGTTTAGACATCAGCATTGCACGAACTAACCAATGCTGAAAAGTACCAAGGGTTATGGAACCGAAGGTTAACC